>JAPMUY010010949.1:0-12748 GCA_026901105.3 Galaxias olidus | reverse complement strand
CACAACACTCCTTAGAGACAGCCTAACAGCTGTGCATATGCAAGGGGTGTGTGTGTGTGTGTGTGTGTGTGTGTGTGTGTGTGTGTGTGCGTGCGTGCGTGCGTGCGTCTGTGTGTATGTGTGTGTGTGTGCCAAGCTGACAGGTCCAAACAGCACTGCAGCTTCTATTATGCATATCCCAACCCTGTAGTAAAAGAAGACCGACGAAGGAAGAGAGAAGAAAGGAGAGGGAGGGATGAAGGGATCAAGAGAACGGGGGGGAAGAGAGTGAGGTTTCGGATGAGTGTAATTGGCAGTAATTGGCTGATGATGATCAGGGTACCAGAAGAAACACGGTTGATGAACAGCTAGCTAGAGGGAATTAGTACGGCAACACAGAGAGAGAGGCTGGAGGGAGGGAGGAGAGGAGGGGGGGGGGGGGGGGTTAATAGAGGAGGGGAACGCTGAAGCAGGGGAAGGGAGGAAATTGTAAATGAAATTCTCAGACGTCATAGTGGTGACATTCCAGAGAAAGGCAAAAAAGAGAGGTGGGGTAGAGAGAGAGAGAGGTGGGGAGGGGAGAGAGAGAAGGAGAGGGGTGCACTGAAGACAGTGGAAAGGAATAAAAAAAGAAAGAAAAAAGAAAAAGTAGTCGGCTGCTAACCACCCTCTCCGTTATACATCCTCCTAACTGACACCTCCCGAAATGTCAAGGTTGCCGTGGGAATGTGTAATTGCCGTGACGATAACGTGGCACCAGCTACGTTGGTCCGCCAACCCCTCAAGCAGAGTCTCTGCTTGCATGTGTGACCTAACCGAACACTTGACCACGCTAACGCCACCAACCGGAGGAGACAAGGCAAGAGAACGTGATCCTAACGAAACAAAAACAAAGTCCCATCAGAGAGAAACAAACTCAGGGACCCAAACTCTTTCATGGTAAAGTGAGACGCGCACGCGCACGCGCACACACACACACACACACACACACACACACACACACACACACACACACACACACACACACAAACACACACACACACACACACACCACGGCAGATTTAAATTAGTTGATATATTATATGAGAGAGAGAGAGAGAGAGAGAGAGAGAGAGAGAGAGAGACAGAGATAAAGAGAAGATTCAAAGTACTCACAGTTAAAGGCTATCCCTTGTTAGCTCTGCATTGACTCTGGCGTCCGCCACCCTCGTCCTACACACACGCACTCTCTCTCTTTTCTCTCTCTCTCTCTCTCTCTCTTTCTCTCTCTCTCTCTCTCTCTCTCTCTAAACGCATGCACACACACCCTGTCCCCTCCGCGCTCGGTGAGCACTAACTATTCCACCCCCTCACTCTTCGTCCTCATCCCCCCTCTCCCTCCATCCCTCTCCCCACCCCCTGGCTCTACTCCTCCCTCTGCTGCGGCTATGGTATCCCCCCCGCTCTGTCTCTCTTTCTCTCTCACTTTCTCTAAAGCTCTCCCCCTCTCTCCTTTTCTCTCCATCTAGTCAACTATGTGTAGGTATGCAAATAGCTCTCTCTCTCTCTCTCTCTCTCTCTTTCTCACACACACACACACACACACACACACACACACACACACACACACACACACACACACACACACACCAGGGAGACAGGTCCCCTTCAGGCTATGGATTTCACATCTGCCTTTGATACAGTCCCTTGTGAGCAGATTCTCCAAGCATATTCAGGTTGTGTGTGTGTGTTTGTGTGTGTGCGTGCGCACACGCGTTTGTGCAACAACCCTAAAGAACAAAGGCACACAAAAGCATTCCTATTCTGTCTATTTCGCGAGCTGGTGTAGTCCTGGTGTGTGTGTGTGTGTGTCCCGGTGTGTGTGTGTGATCATGTCCCTCCCTCCCTCCCTCCCTCCCCACCACCTCAGACCAGTCCAGTCCTAGGCCACCACGCTGCTGCTGCCCCTGTGACGTCTGGCGGCGCCATTCAAACGCTACACCACAGCCCCCTCTGCTGGCCATCGGCGGGGACACCCACCGAGTCGAAGAGAGGGTGCCCGGAATCGTCCGTCTCAACCGCCCAGAGTGTGATGCATTTTCGGAAGGAAACACCTGCAAGCAAGCTCGGAGAGTTCCCGACGGATCTCCCCCTCGCCAGGAGCTCTCAGGGACAATAACCAAACGCCCCCTGTGCTGTACTGTAGCGTGAAATGTGGGTCATGCCCGATGCTGCCTGCTGGTGGTTCCTGCTCACGCTCTCTCACTTTGTTCTCAATGTGTATTTTAAGAGGAATGTGCTCTACTTAACACAGGACAGAGAGAGAGAGAGAGAGAGAGAGAGAGAGAGAGAGAGAGAGAGAGAGAGAAAGGGCTGGGGGCGGAGGAGAGGGAGCTGTCCACCGCTCACACTCAAGTCCGGGATACGAGAATGAATCTTTCATTGGCGCTTCTGCCTTCATCATCAATCATTCACTCAGTCCCTCGCCCCACTCTGCCACCAGGCCAGACACCACTCTCAGTCATTACAGTGACCTTTCTCTTTGACTCGCTGCGTGTGTGTGTGGGCGTGTGTGTGTGTGTGTGTGTGGGCGTGTGAGTGTGTGTGTGTGTGCGTCCGTGTGTAACACGGACGTTAGCCACAGTTTGAGACACACACCCTCTGATCCTGAGACTGGCTCCATTAGTTCGAACAACAACAGCGTGAATGGCCTCTCGTCGTCGGCTTGGCGTGCGGTCGTCGTGGCGACTCACCTGCCGTTGTCACGGCCCACGCCCCAGACGCGGATGCTGGCGATTGGCTGAGAGTGGAGCACGCTGCGGTCCATGGGGTCCACCAGGTTCAGCATGTTGTTCTCCAGCAACAGGTACATGTCCTTACCCTGAGGGGGGACACACACACACACACACACACACACACACACACTTTGCTCAGGTTCCCCCCAGAAATAAAACTATCGATGTAAAAAAGAACACAAAAAGGTTGGAGTTACCCTTTGTTTATGTCAGAGTGTGGTTGAGAGAGTGTGTGTGTGAGTGTGTGTGAATGTGTGTGTGTGTGTGTGTGTGTGTGTGTGTGTGTGAGTCTGTTGGGACCGAGCGTCCTCAGGCTCTGAAGGCTCTCTAAATAAATGATCAAACCTTCAAAAATGTAAAAACAGGGGGATAGGGGAGGATGAAAGGCTAATGATAGAGGGATGAACAAACTTCCTCTCTCCTCTGTGTTCTGTCATGTCACATTAGACCCGGCCGGGAGAAGGGGAGTCCACAACACTGTTCCCTCTCTCCCTCTCTCCCCCTCTCCCCCTCTCGTTCGCTATCAGCCAAAGGGAACACCACAGAACGTTCTCTCCACTCTCCTCTTGTCTGGCTTTTTTACAAAAGTACTCCCTGTTCTCTACCACACAGTTTTTGTTTTTCAATCCCTCTCTGTTTTTCTGTTTGAAGCATTTATCAACATTGTATTACGTTATCTGAATGTTGTTGTAGCGCTTTGAGATTGTTTTTACACTGAAAAGCGCTTTACAAATGAAATGTGTTATTACTGAAGCACACCTCTCCCCAGATGCCCACGGTGTCCCGGATGTCGTTCTTGCAGTAGGAGAGCTGGCGGATGCAGTTGTTGACGGCCACGCTGCTCTTCCCCGGAGCCAGGTCCTCCTCGGCCATCTCCACCCAGCCCAGGGAGCGCACGGCAAAGCACTGTGCGCACACACACAGACGCGCACACCCACACACACACACACACACACACACACACAGACAGACCAACACAGGTGTTACACACACCTGGACTAGACGGCTAAAACAACACCACATGTGTATGAACCCTGGCTTTCAGCAGGTCCTGCTCTGCAGCATCTGATAGACCCGTTCCACTTTCATCCCTGACCCCCCCCCCCCCCCCCTCTCCCCCTCCCCACACACACACACCCCAGACTATACTACATGATGACTCAGACTGGGGCGTGAGGATTGGGACTTTTTGGAGAGTTGTCCGTCTGCTAATGGAAGAGGTAGACATTCTACACAACCCCCGTACCTACTTCCGCACTTAAGAGAGGGGGGGGGGGGGGGGGTTCCACCACGCTCCTTAAAGTCAGAGAGAGACACAGACAGGCAGACAGACAGACAGGTAGACAGACAGAGAGAGAGCAAGAGAAAGATAGAAGCGAGAGCGACAGATAGAGAAGCAGGGACACATAGAAACCACACATTAAACTTTCACAACGTTACTGACGTCCTGACAGATGGCCGTGGGCAAGAACTGTGACCGCTTGAGGGGAGGCGGGCCCAGCCCCCCCCCCCACACACACACACACACACACACACACACACGAGGAAGCCCAAAGGCTGGGAACATCCATCTACCTCTTGTCTTCCCCTCCTTCCGTCATCAACACCATCTATCCCTCCATCCCTCCAGAGCGGGCTGCTGACCCGTTCCCAAAGCTGTGCTAATGTCTAGCCTTTCATTCAAACAGCAGCACACGGCTCAGCCCTGCTGCCCCCCCCCCCCTCCCTCCTCTCTACGCCCATGCTCCCCCCGCTGAAGAGCTTCAGCTAAATTAGTCTGGGGCGTCCCTCCAGAGCTAAGACCTGATGAATTATGAGGGGATTGCTGGTGGCTGCAGACTTCAGTCTGATAAGTGGGGGGGGATGTGCCAAGGGCACACACTCACACACAAGACACACACGCACTCCTCTTGTTGCCAGGGTCAAAAATGTACATTACCAATCCTAACCAGTAGGTGGCGGCAGCGCGGCACGCGACAACTAGCCACCGCGTGGCAGCGTCGACTGAGACGCTAAAAGCCAGGGGAGCCAGGATATATGATCCATTAATCTGGTGCACATTTGAAACCATAATAACTCCATACCGCAGTCAGCGCCGGAGATGTCAGATAAGGTAAGAGGCCGTCTCCACTGAGGGCCCCTCGTAACACAGCTGCTGTTAGTTTACCGACGCTGGACATCTCTGTTTAGACCCACTCTAAACTAACCGCTCAACCCTCTCCCCGTGTGTGTGTGTGTGTGTGTGTGTGTGTGTGTCCCCAGCAGCAATGTGTGTGTGTGTCTAGTATCCGTCCCCCCAACCTCACGGTTGCCGAGGCCGGCGTGTGAGCAGAGGGTGAACCTCTCTGCACGTCGGCCTTCAGTCCCTCCATGTGGTGTGCAGCGTGGCCTCTGTCGTGTGAGGGACACACACATGGCAGACATGTTGCTATGCATGCTAGCCTCAGCTATGTGTGGTTGTGAGAGAGAGAGAGAGAGCGTGGCTGTGTGTGTGTGTGTGTGTGTGTGTGTGTGTGTGTGTGTGTGTGTGTGTGTGCGTGTGCGGCTTGTTGGGAGCCTAACAGTCTAGCTCTGGTGAATCAAGACTATGACCGCGCCGATCTACTTTATCAGAAGAGTCATTCTTTCTATCTCGTACCTGCAGTCTACTGAACCAACAGTTTTTTAGATTTCATTCCTCTCCGAGGGCTTGCAGAGCATTTCTAACATCTCGTCGCATTAACTCTGCGTACAACTGCAGCATGGGGTGGTTTGTCTTCAGAAAGGCACCGCGCTTTGTTTGCACGGATACTGGTGTGGCGATTTGGATCACAACAGGCTGCAGTTCTCAGAGTTACCACATGGTGGTGCTGGTGCCCAGTGGTTTTCTCTCTCTCTCCCTACAGAGATCAGCCCTAACAACCCTCGTTGAGCACAAACACCATACAAAAACAAACAGAGAAAACAGAAAATCCCCTCCCTTCCCTCCCTCCCTCCCTCCCTGCCTCCCCGCCTCCGTGAGACCTGGGAGAGGCATGTTTACCAGACAACAGCCACGAAGTATTAGCGGAACAGCAGGACAAAGGAGCGCCATGCCTGGGCTTGGCACCTCAAAGCCCCCCTTCTGGGAGACGGCCGTAACGAGGGAGCGTACGGGAAGGCCACGTCAGCTCACCTTGGCTTCTGGGTCCGTGGTGGCGCTTCTAGACTCCTCTTCCTCCACCGGGGGAGGGTTTCTGAGGAGGAAGAGAGAGGGGGGGGGGGGGGTGGGGGGGGTTGAGACGGGATGAACGGACAGGCATGGTGGACAACCTGTACTGGGGACACTGGTGACCAGATGAGCCGGTCTGTGACTGGGTTACAGAGTGGGGTGACAGAGGAAGAGAGGTAGAGAGGTAGAGAGAGAGAGAGAGAGACAGAGAGAGAGAGAGAGACAGAGAGAGAGAGAGAGAGATGAACAGAGGTAGAGAGGTAGAGAGAGAGAGAGAGAGACAGAGAGAGATGAACAGAGGTAGAGAGGTAGAGGTAAAGAGAGAGGGAGAGAGAGAGGTAGAGAGAGGTAGATAGAGACAAAGAGAAAGAGAAAGAGAGAGAGAGAGAGAGAGACAGAGAGAGATGAACAGAGGTAGAGAGGTAGAGAGAGAGAGACAGAGAGAGATGAACAGAGGTAGAGAGGTAGAGGTAAAGAGAGAGGGAGAGAGAGATAGAGGTAGAGACAGAGAAAGAGAGAGAGAGAGAGAGAGAGGTAGATAGAGACAGAAAGAGAAAGAGAAAGAGAGAGAGAGGTAGATAGAGACAGAAAGAGAAAGAGAAAGAGAGAGAGAGAGAGAGAGAGAGAGAAAAAGAGAGACAGAAAGAGAGAGAGAGAGAGATATCTCATCTCACCGCAGTTTGAGCGAGGCATAGCGGAGCGTGGCTCCCTCAAAGTCCTTCAGGCTGGGGTCGGGGTTCATGGTGGCTGCCTGCAGGTCCTGGCGCACAGAGACAACATCGTCAAACACACCTTTCCCCTCACGCAAAAAAAGCCCCCAGGAAACTTAAAAAGCGCTCCAAGACAAGGCCCCCGCAGAACAGCTCCAAAACATACTCAAAGTGTTGCAAACCGAGTGGCAGCGTGCATTCAAGTGTAGGCCTGAGACGCGCATGTTGCATGTGGCAGATGCGTGCGATGGGAACATGCTGCATCGAGGAGAGGACGATGTTTAATGACCCTCAGTCGCACACACACACACACACAGACACACACACACGCAACCATGTGCTGAACACAGGCCATGTCAGCAGTGAGGAAGTGCACACAATCTTGGAGATTGTTGCTGCAGCCCAATTATTGCACAGAGCTTTGAAGCAGCAGTGGACCAGGGGAGAGAATGGGTCTGTCTGTCTTGCTGTCCACCACACACACACACACACACACACACACACACACACACACACACACACACACACACACACACACACACACACACACACACACACACACACACACACACACACACACACACACAGTTATTGTACAGTTAGGATTGAAATGAGAAAGCGTCGGCCTCACATGCCCAGGCAACGGTTACACAAAACAGAGTGCGCACAGTGGACTAATAGAAATAGGAATATGAATGTCTGCTGGTGTGACTAAGACGCTGCTGGGACCGTTATACTTGCCTTCCAAACCTCACTATCAATCTTTCCGCCATATTCACTCCACGCCTGCTTCTACACACGACGTTAACAAACACACACACACACACAGGTTCAAAGGTCAAGGTTGGGGTCGAGGTGACAGGGGGGAGAGAGAGAGAGACGGTTAGCGAGCTAACTCGTTCGACCCGGCGAGGCTGCGTTCATTAAAGGGCAACGCTGGGGAGAGTGTTTTCCCAGCCAAGCACGCTACGGAGACGTGTCTCCAGTGGAAGGGTTTTCCAAAGCTCGCGCTACGGGTTTGCCCCTATGGAACGTCAGCCAGGCCACAGAGGGATTCTAGGTTAGTCCAGGGAGACAGTCACAGGGGAACTGAACAGAGAAACACTGCACACCAACACCGACGTCTCACATACACACAGAGATAAACGAATGGAGAGTCTGTGCTACACACAGAGCAAGACGCACACACACACACATTTTATGACAAAGGAAATCGAGGTCGACCCGGTAATTAGGTAAAGCTCTAGATTACAAAGAGAAGGGAGGAGAGGGGGGGTGGAAGGCACATGAGAGGAGGAAGAGAGGCTGCTGGAGAACAGAGTGAATAAAGAGCCGCTGTACCTTGCTGTCGTTGTCCTGGTGCTGAGGGCGACTTTCGTCATCCACCTGCAGAGAGGACGAGCGAGGCTAGAAAGAGAGAGAGAGAGAGAGAGCGAGAGAGTGGGGGGGGGGGGGGTGGAGAGAGAGACACAGAGGGAGTGAGAACACGGAGAGACATATTTTACACGACAACCTCAACGTGGAGCCATGCTCCGGCTCTTATGACGGCGGCCATTTTGGCTCCAGCCGTCCTGATCGCCTGTGTGTCTATGGCCGGGAGGGGACGCTAACTGCGGCCTGTCGGGCCTCCATCTCGGCTCCATCACTCCACTAGATCTGTCAGCGTGGGAGCCGGCTCTCTCCGGATCGATGGCTTATCTGCATCAGCGGCTCGCCGCCCCCGCGCCTCCTCTCCCTCGCGCTGGCTGTCAAACGTTTCTCATCGGCCGGCCGCTTTCGGGTTCGAACAAGGTTTCCCCTTGACATCTTTTGTGCGGGGCTCAAAGAGAGGGAACGGTGATAGGTGCTGGTACAATCGCACCAGACCATACAGAACATTGAAGTGTCAGGGAGACTTACGAAGTAGCAGCTGTTGACGAAGCCACAGGAGGGCAGGGGCGTGTCCAGGCTGGACAGGGGCAGGGGCTCCACCGAGCTGTCAGAGGCCGTGCTGCCGGAGCGACTCGACGGGCCGAAGAACACCTCCGCGTGGGACGACTGCACGCACGCACGCACACACGCACACACACACACACACACACACACACACACACACACACACACACACACACGGAATGTCAACCCACAGATCAAGTCAACCGTAAACAATGTTCAGTTTAGCAGCACATGAGAAAGAACTACAGACATCCAGCATCCTCATTGCTATGGCAACGCTTCTCCAACTTCACAACCCAATACTATTACAACGGATCAAACCTCCCTCTCCGTCTCTCTCTCACCTCGGGGTCGGGGGTGGGCGAGGGCGTGGGCGAGCCCAGGGAGTGCTTGCAGGGCGGGGAGCCGGAGGGCGGGGAGCGGGCAGTGGCGGCGGTGCCCAGGCCCAGGCCCTGGGGCTCGGGGAGGCCGGGCCGCGAGGCGGGCCTCTCCCACTGGGTGGTGCCGGTGGGGATGTGCCAGTAGTAGATGCCGGCCATGTCCGTGATCTTCTTCCATCCCGGGGGGAGGTCGGGGTCCGTCTGGAACGACGGCTCACTCCAGATATCTGGACCGGGGAGAACACACACGCACACACACACGCACACGCACACGCACACGCACACACACACGCAAACACAGTACCTTTTACAACACAGAAACAGATAGGCAGCAATGTGGAAATACAGACATACCAATGTGTGATCTATACAGTCCTTGTCTATAGCAAGAGAAGAACAGCTGGACGGACACACATCTCCTCCAGCTGTCTTTTTAACTGGCCGTGTCTTCCCATGGCACGAAAGCCCTCTTTGAGATAAACCTGCTACTGCTCTGGACACGGACACAAACTCACACCGAGCACAGGAATGTGATGGCACGCAAAACTTTGAAATCCAACATTTAAAGACGCCGCGCCAATGTCCACCCCATGAGAAGATTACCTTTGGCGGTAACGCGTTCGGCGCCCCCTCGTTCCCAGGCAAGGATCTGGCACGGTCACACAGAATCCTTTCTACGTTGCCAAGGTCAAAGACTGAAGGGTGACCTAGAGATCACCGAGCCAAACCTAACCATCGGATAGGCACACTCACTACACATCCTCCTCTGGGTCACCGTCCACGGGTACAAACATCCATCAGCTTGCATGCTCATGGTTTATCAAGGAGGGTCGGAAATCAGAGGACAGCCCAACACACACACTACACACACAAACGGAGCGCACATATACACCCACACACACAGAGCACACACACACAGACAGAACATACACCCACACCCACACCCACACCCACACACACACACACACACACACACAGGTTGTCCCTCCTAGACTCACAGAGCCTATATCACCTTTATGACCTGCTAGGCCACCTAAAGCTGTGTCACAGACTCTTTACAACCGGGGCACTTCATCACATGCCCACACACAACCCCTGTGCCCCTCTGCAGCGTGTGTGTGTGTGTGTGTGTGTGTGTGTGTGTGTGTGTGTGTGTGTGTGAAGTTCAAGCTTCTCCAACTGCTGACCACGCTGATAAAACACAGCCTGCAGGCTCCAAGCCACGACGACAGACCATAAGTCACCATGACGACGCGGCCGGCCCAGATTGAGATGAAGCTAGGACAGAGCACTGCGCATGTGTGCATGTGCACACACACACACAAATACAGCTGGCTGACTAAGTCGAGAAAAATATGGACCTTTGGTTTCTAAAAGTAGAGAACTCAGCAAAAAAGCTAGACACTTAACACTCGCTGAAAACACACACACACACACACACACACACACACATCCCCAGGGCTTCGGCTGGGGAGCAGGGGAAGCAGAGGATGCTGGGACATGAAGTCTTGTTAAAAAGTAGGTCAGAGCCTGTAGTAGAATAATGTCTTGGGAGAGGAGAGTGACTGAGAGGGAGGGAGGATGGATAGGATCATAAAAACAAACTGAAATCTCTTTCCTCGTTTACTATACAGCCCCTGACAGAAACACACACACACACACCACTACCTAATGAAGTGCTGTGCCATCTTAGCTCTAGGCTCTACGCAGTAAATGATGAGGGTAAGTTACCACAGCTGGCATTAGCATCAGTTAGCACTAACAAAGCCTGCATGATACCTTAGAAGGCCTGTTATTGCATTTACAGGCTAGCATAGGGGAACCATTAGCATGCACGTCCGCACCCCAGGGCTCTGTGCCATAAGAACGGCTACGTAGCGGTTAGCCGGTGTTAGCCCCTGTTAGCATGCAGCCCCATGCCAGCACGGAGCAGAGGGGGGAGGGTTGAGCTGGGAGCAGGGAGACACACACACAGCACGCTGGCTCTGCTGCAAACCACGGCGCGCACAGACACCCTGGGACAGAGTCCACGTCTGCACGCAACCTGCAAGCTACAACCAAAACACAGACACCCTGTGCAGCGCGGGGAAGTGTTTACTAGACAACAACAACAACAACAACAACAACAACAACAAAAACAGCACGTAGACACACACAAACTTTCGTTCTCTGGCTCATTCACAAAATAGGACGTGCAGACTTCCCCACATCATTGCCGCACGCACGCCCGCGCACACACACACACACACACACACACACACACACACACACGCCCGCGCACAGTTCCAAGCGGTATCTCTCTCCCGAGTTTGCCAACTGGCACTCGCGGCTGTACCTACCCTCGTAATTGACAATCACAATGGCCAGCATGTAGTCTTTCCCCAGCATCATAGCGAGCTACCGCCGCTCTGTCGGGCAACGCTACGCTGCTACACAGCCTCGCACGGCACGGCACACAGGCGCGAGAGAGAGAGAGAGAGAGAGAGCGAGAGAGAGAGAGAGAGAGAGAGAGAGAAAGAAAGAGAGAGAGAGGGTGCGGGGAGGAGACAGACGCGGCGAGTGGCAGGGCAGAAATATGGGCAGGGGGGCTGAACCGAGAGGACAGGCAGCCAGAGAGAGAGAGAGAGAGAGAGAGAGAGAGAGAGAGAGAGGTGGGGGCGGGAGAGAGAGAGAGAGAGAGAGAGAGAGAGAGAGAGAGAGAGAGAGAGAGAGAGAGAGAGAGAGAGAGAGGTGGGGGCGGAGGGAGAGAGAGAGAGAGAGAGAGAGAGAGAGAGAGGGGTGGGGGCGGAGGGAGAGAGAGAGAGAGAGAGACAGAGAGAGAGAGAGAGAGAGAGAGAGAGAGGTGGGGGCGGAGGGGGAGCGGCAGAGGGGAAGAAAACACACCAGACCATGAGAGATTGGGGGTGAGGGAGGAGAAATGGAGGGAGAGGGGGGGACGGCATGCGAAAGGAAAGACGCAAGGGCGGAGGGACGTCTCTTTGTCCACCGTCTTAGAGGACAACAGTTGGTGTCTCCCCTGACCAGACACAGACAGACAGAGGGGACACTGCTCTGCTCAGTCTGCTTCACTTCATTCTCTCTCTCTCTCTCTCTCACTCTACCTTTAACTCGCTACCTCTCACTTTAACTCTCTACCTCTCACTTTAACTCTCTACCTCTAACTCCTCTCTCTCTCCCTATACCTGTAAACTCTCTACCTCTCCCTCAGTCTCGCTCTCTCTATACCATTACACCCTCTCTCTCTCTCTCCCTCTCTCCCCCTCCCTCCCTCTCTCCCTCTCTCCCTCCCTGCCTCCCTCCCTCCCTCCCTCCCTTCCTTCCTTCCTTCCTTCCTTCCTTCCTTAAGCTCTTCTCCCCTAAGCCTCCCTGGGTTGTCCTGGCAACCCGGAGCTCATCGTCCCAGCAGTATCAGCCAGTAGAGACACTGAGAGCGAGGAAGGGAGCGAGGAAGGGAGGGACACAGAGAGGGAAGAGAATGAGCCAGAGGAAGGGAGCGAGGGAGGGAGGGACACAGAGAGGAAGAGAATGAGCCAGAGGAAGGGAGCGGCGGGAGGGAGGGACACAGAGAGGGAAGAGAATGAGCCAGAGGAAGGGAGCGAGGGAGGAGGGACACAGAGAGGGAAGAGAATGAGCCAGAGGAAGGGAGCGAGGGAGGGAGGGACACAGAGAGGGAAGAGAATGAGCCAGAGGAAGGGAGCGAGGGAGGGAGGGACACAGAGAGGGAAGAGAATGAGCCAGAGGAAGGGAGCGAGGGACACAGAGAGGGAAGAAAATGAGCCA
>JAPMUY010010947.1:112500-128864 GCA_026901105.3 Galaxias olidus | reverse complement strand
CCCCGAGGCGTAGTAGAAGGGCACGTCTGCCTCGCCGGCCACCGCTCTGGCCAGCAGAGTCTTACCAGTCCCCGGGGGGCCCACCAATAGGATCCCTGCAGGAACAGGAAGTGAGGTAACAGGAAGTGAGGTAACGGTAAGGGGGAGGTTAACAGGAAAAAAAATATAAAAACCAGAGTTTACCACAAACTGAAATAATAACTTTGCTGCAGTGGACAACCTATTTTGTAAGAAAAAATAACAAAACAATATAAAAATACAACAATACTACACAGACTTGTAAGACAGGAAGCAAGCAAAGTGAAAACCTTATTATTCATGTTTTTTTTTCCTACCTTTTGGTAGTTTGCCCCCCAAGACGGTGAACTTTTGCGGGTTCCTGAGGAACTCGACCACTTCCTGTAGCTCGTTCTTGGCTTCCTCCACGCCCTTGACGTGCTCGAAGGTGACGTTTTTCATCTGGACCGGGTCCACCGCAGAGTCCAATCCTGTTGTGGTTCGGAATCGCACTGCCAAGAAAGATTAGATTAAAGTTCGAAATCACCCTGCGTGGCGTGGTTAATGAATTCACACAAAGGCCTTCACACCGTTAGAAAGGAAAACAGTCTTTACATCCCCCATCCAATAAAATGTCAAGAAGAAAAGAGAATCTGCAACTGTAAGCTGCCATTTCAGGAAAGTTAAAGAACTACTCTAAGCTAATTAATAAACATGACAAACCATCATTATTCAAATTTAAGCCTGGCTGCCATGACAGCGGCGAACAGTCAGTAAAGCATGAAATAAAAGCAGGACTCCATATTCGGTTTGATTCTTTTCACAAAAAAAAAAAGCACTTTGATTTGCTTTAAATTCAACGTCATTCTAGTTCACTTTGAACAAGTGTATCAAGCACAAGCTCGCTCCACCTCCTAAGGCATGAAACACAACCTAAAAGCACAGCACTGCAGTGAGCAGCCAGGTGGAAAAGGAGCCTCTACCCGATAGGAAGGGGGTCTTGGAGAGTCCATAGAGACCCAGCAGCAGCAGCACCAGCAGGATCAGCCTCATCCGCCTCACAGAGTCTGCAATATTACAGGTGAATTACAGGTTCTTTCACAGCAGGTCAAAACGGTGAAACACAGATGAATTTACAGTAGGTCAACATGGTGAATTACACGTAAATATACAGTAGGTAATCCATCGACAAATGCATCCGCTAAGCCGTTCAGAAAGACATGAGGGGTTTAAAATCATATGCATCTTCTGAATTCCATTCTATTTATTACCAACCTCCCTATTGGGTGTTGCGTTTAAAAACGACTAGTGTGTAGATGTTATGCCATATGTTAACATTTTATTTTGTTGAACTTCTGTCACTATCACGCTGTGCTTGTAGACGCGTGTCGGTGGGCTACCTTGTGTGCGTCGTGTCAGGGCCTGTGCCTTGAGGAAGCCCTCGGCAAACCCCGTCTTGAAGGTGTCCTGGTGTCCATCAGGAACGTTCTTGTTCTTCACAAGCTTGTCCAGAGTCTCTGCCTCCACCTGTTTGTCACGAGTCAACAGACCCTAGAGTACAAATGATTTAATTCAGTAAAAACGCACGGAAACTGAAGTAATAAAAGTGAATCTATCTTAAATGAACAAGTTGTATGTAATTGGACTAAAAGCTTTAAAGAAAGGCTTGCCTTCATGAAGGATGGTGTGTAGCTCTCCGGTTCCTGCCGCTCAAAGCCTCCCTGCTGCCTCCTGCTCCTCCGCAGGGTTTTAAATCCTCGGCTCTGCACCCAGCCTGTCATTTCAAAACAAAAGGTCAAATCCATGACAGATTTAAAAGAGACAACAGCACTCAAAAAGGATAGATCCCCGTACAAATCAGCACGGTACAATCTTAGTCAGCCAGTTTCTAGGGCACTATTGACCTTTAGTTGTGATTGGAAAGAGAAAAGTATCGATCCCCCAAAAATCAACATTGTAAACTTTTGTTCAGCAATGTCAGTTTTCTAGGATACTGGTGACGTTAGGCATTTAAGCAGAGTAGAACACCATTAGTCTAGCACAAGGGCCTAGCCCTGTCAAACTGCTGATATGTTACCTATAATACCTTCTCCCAAAGGGATATCATATATGTTATCAAAACCTTGTCCCAAAGGGATATCATATAGAACTGAAAGATCAGGAATCCCCAATACCATGCAAGTGTTGCAGGTCAGCAGCCACATTCTGGAGAGGGGAGGGACTCTGCGTGCACAGAGAAGAGAATCCTGGAAAGAGAAAAAGAAAGAAAGAAAGAAAACACTCATGACGGCACAAAGACGTGGCTTTGACTTGGAGAAAAAAAATCCTAATACTTTCACTAAAACAATTAAACACTCATCTACAAACCAATTCAACGTGTTATATTACACAGATATAGATCACAGTCATCCTTGATTGACCAAAGCCCTCGGAAGAATTTACCATGTTTGTTGTGATAGAAAGAGTGAGTGGAGAGGTAGGAAGTCCTCCAGGAGGCGTGGATGCTGGGGCTCTGTTGGTGTACTGCCACCTGGTGACTGGGAAGAGGTAGCACACTGTTCACCAGGTCATTCAGTTGTTTCACCCCGAGGTCCGACAAGCCCAGCTCCCGCAGGTTCCAGGTGGGCTAAACATACAGGTGGGAGGTCAACACAGGTGTGTGTGCGGAAATATGCTTCATATGACAGCTAATTCTGTGAAGCACATTCTACAGTGTGCATAACAACTTGAGAAGCTTGCGTTTCAATTGAGTGTGTGTCTGTTGACGTAGACAAACATAATCTACCCTGGTTTCTAGTACAATGTTGCCCAACTCTTTATTTTTAAGAGTCTTAGTCCTAAAACGACATATTCCGTGAGGCCTGAAATGGGTCCTCACTATTAACACACCTAACCAGTGGTGTGTGTGTGTGTGTTACTCCTCTATTGGGTTGATGGATATATTTTTCTGTGTGTTGCTTTTTTAACCTCTGTGTTATTGAGGTACTTCTCAGTGGTCTTCTCCTTGTGCTGGGTCTTCGTGGTGGCTCTGCTACTGCCCATAGAGCTCTTTAGGAAGTGGAAAGCGTTGATAAGGTGACTCAACGGGACAGTCACCTAAAGAGAGGAAGATAGGACATTATTTATGATGTGACCATAATGTTTGCAATAGCAACATAAACCCAACAAATTCACTTGTTTTAAGCTAAGTGTTTTATGTTATGTAAGTAAGTGGTGTCCACGACAATGCAAAACAGACTGACACTGGCTAATACTGGGGTGCCCTTGATCAGTCCACCCAACCTCTGAATGCGCCAAGCCATGACGAACGATTGCTAAGAGGCATAGTTGTCTCTCCCAATATCTCCAGTAAGTACATGACGATATGTGTTTGTGTGAATGAGAAAGTACTTTGCCAGTGATTAAAACCTGGAGAAAATGTTGAGTAAATTAGAAAGCGCCACCTGGTGCAAATAAACAAATCAGTTTTTGAGTTGTTTCATAAGAAGCCCTTGTCTGGGTATATTCTAACTCCTCCGCGGTGCGCTAAGAAAAGTTGGACCCATCTTTCAGTTCTTCGTGATCTCTCAGCTGTCACACTTGCAAATGAGATACAAATGACAAATGATGACAAATTGGAAACGGACCCCCTGCTGATGCTGTACTGTGATGCAATCAACTGCAATACCAAGTTAACAGTAGTTTAATCCAATTCGGCGTTAGTATCCTGATTAGTCATATCACGTGTAGGGCAGGGATTGGAAAAGACAACACTATTGAATTGGTGTAAATAGCACTGTGTCAACAACAACAACACTTTGCTAATGACGCAGTTTGCTGACCGGTGTCTAAGCTAGCCGGTTAGCTATGCTAGTATTATTATCCCGATCTATATTTATATTGAAGAAAACTAGTCAACCTAAAATTATATTTTTATATTTCACTTCATAATTCTTACAAGTAGACAGCTAAGATAAAACTAAAAGGCACATTTAGGACAACGAAGCAGAAGGCTAGCTACTAAAGTATGCTATAAAAAAATAGCTAACGTTAAGAGTGTAGTTACTGGCTTACCTGTGGTTGGACTGTCATTGACATGGAAAACATTTCCAATAGTGACCCGACTTGTTGTTAAAAGTGTATTAACGTTCCTATTTAAGTGATATGCCCTTGTTCCTCAGACTTTGCTTTATTTCTCTTGTTCTCAGATGCGGGCTTGCTTACATAAAGGTCAACCGGATATCAACTTTTCATATGAGGGCGCTACCGGGTCAAATAGTTAGATAATTTGCTTGATGCAACAATTATACATAATAACCACTGTTGCACTATGTCATAAAAAATAAATAAAACAATAAAAAACATTTCAAAGAGTTATCTACAAAAATGTTTTATAATTTTACAAGCTACAGGAATATGATTTGCCCTTCACATATCAAAATGTTCAAAAAGACTTTTGCTTCTACCCTTAGTAAAAGCAAAGTAAACCTAGTTGCAAACACTACTGACTTGTCCAAAAAACACAGAGACAATAAGTTCTATAAATTTTTTACCCCTTAGTTAGGGGAAAAGAACGGATTTGTTTATTTTTGTAAGTAAAACTGCACGTTTTTCTAAATACATAGTTATATACTATATTAAATAAATATATTGCACTAGACAAAATTTTCTTCCTTCAGTACAGCTGATCATACAATATATGAAATACCCCAAGAATCTCAACACAATAACTTACAAGCTACTATATAGGAACTAAAGGATAACATAATAAAATAAGAGTAGCATAAAATTTGATTTTCTAAACCCCTTTTAGGATCAACTTATTTTTTTCAGAAAGGGGATTCTTCGGAACAATTGCACTGAACATGATCGATATCATTCACTTAATCAATAAATTATACCTTTAAAGTTAATTTTGTTATAGAAAAGTATATAATCATGCATTCACTTTCAATCAATGAAAACAAAAAAATATCGGGTCAGTTTCTCCCTGTAGGTATGTTTTAAGTGAACAAATGTTATTTTCTTAGATCTACTTAGCTACACACAACATACACGGTTGTTTAAAATATCGTGTGTACATTTGGAATTAAAGATAGTACTTTACATTATGTCTTTTCATTGAAGTGGAGTATAAGGGTTATTGATCGTCAACAATCATATCTTTATCCTTATCATGTAGCTTATTTAAAAAAATTACTTCATAATTAGTAGAAAAGTCAATATTTTCCTTAGATTAGAGCTTACAATGTGGTATATTGTAATTATACAATTATATATATATATATATATATATATATATATATATATATATATATATATGTATATATATATATATATATTTATCTCTAAATTTCCAAAATTGATTATAGTATACACAGCAGACAGACCAGTATCTTCCATAACAGCTGGTGTCCTCGTGCCAGGTGTCTCACAGAGAGCTTCAAACAAATGTGCAACACCTTCACATCTGTAGATCAAATTATCACGTAGAGTCACAGAACCGGGTGAACCTCCAAACTCCTCAATTAATTTTTCCTAAAGAAGAGACGAGTAAAAATTTTGTTATTAGAAAACAGAACACTTTGAGTGTACAGTCGAGCAGTGGAACAGTGACAGTGGAGAAGTACGAAACGTTACGACACCCGTACAAGTAGAAGTGCAAGTCCCATTCATACCAAGAATCACCAACAGACATGTTTTATGTCCTATCTGCCACGTAAAACAAAGCACCATAGTACCATAGTTCTTAGTTTGACAATATAGTGACGACTGTAGTTGTTTATGTTATTCAATTCAAACATACTTCCCGTTCAGCTGTCGATGGTCAATTCTTAAAACTATTTTTTTTTTTAAAAACATGTCGCGTAGAGTATAATAACGACTAAGACGAATTGACAAATGACACCATAACTTAGTAGGAAAGAGCGAGGACCAACCTTCTCTTGCGCTGTAGATATACTGTGAGCAGCCAGTGAGCCAGCAAGGGCCAGACAGTGGTGAAGACTACTGCAGCGGGAGACACCTGAAAAGGCCACCAGGAAGGTCTCTGGAACTGTGAGAAAACAATGAAAGATTACAAAAAGTGTGTGTGTGTGTCTGTGTGTGTGTTTTTGCAAAACTGCATACGTTTACTTACCAGTTGAAGGGAGTCTTTGTGATTAGAAGAGGGAAATCTAGTCTGAAAAATATTATGTGATAATGTTGAAACATTTCAATTAATAAACAAAAGGTACATAGCACATTTTGATATTTGAGTATAAAAGTGTTCCAAAAACAATTATGAGTGGATTGTTTTATGCTTCAATGACCTCTCACCTGTGATGTGGTTCTTGACTCAAGACTCTGAAGCCTGTGAAGCACATTGGCCATGTCATCCTGCAGCCTCAACAGCGCCATGGCAACCTGCTCGTCTAGAATTCCCCCGGGACCACACCCCGAGTTCCGGCTCCCCGGCGTACAACGGCAGTCCGTTGCCACGGTGACGCACGTTGGGGAGCCGCAACCCGACCCGGGCGTCCGAGAGCCTGACATAGCATCACAGAGACACAGCGGTAAGGAAGTGCTGCCTTGTGTCTAAAGCAGCCATAAAGACATGGAGAGGAAGTTACACAGAAAGATCACACAATTCTCTCTACAGTGATCTGAAAAGGGAAATTGGACAAGTGTTCTTATTTAACGAGAGTCTCTCACAATGATATTATGAGGAAATAATTTGTGTTCTCCAATTCTGGTCTGAACATAAAATGATAAATTAATCATCGTAATGAAATGAAAAGAAGATGTGCGATACACGCAGTTTATCTCAACAGAAAGGTAAACACAAGGAACTAACGAGTCTAAGCACCCTCACCTTTTCCTCTGCTTGACAAAGAGCTGATGGATCGGACCGTACCAAGTCCTGCTTCAAGAACAAACCCTCTTCCCTCCCCTCCATTTAAAGCCATCTTGGTTCCTCCCTGAAGGTCTTTCCTTCTAACCTGGCATGGCCGTGGCCCAGATGAAGGTATTCTCACCGCAGGAAGAAGCTAGTGAGGAATAAAGAAATATATATATATAAATGGGTGAGTCAGCGCATGGTGTGAACAGCCCTGAAACATTTTCCTGCTGCTTTGAAACAAAGCCTGTTACAGCATTACATAACATATGTGTATATTATGTGGTTGTATTTATATTACATTTCAACAATTTTGCCATAAATATTAAAATACATTAATCTCTGCAACATTCTGTCTAATCCATCATGTTGTGATCCTGATTATAACTTTATATATGAACTTTATATGAACTTCATACATTTCGCAGAAATGAGTTTTCAGAAAACTACCCGAGTCCTCTTAAAACAATGATTGATAGTTTTATTGAGTACGACCTTCCCACAGACCTGATAAATAATCACTATTCACCTTTACCTCCTCCATAGCAAGATGCTCCATGGAGTCACAGTACTCCTCGTTGTCAGAATCATTGGCTCGGTGGGTAAATTTAGCAGCACTGCAGTCTGAAAGGGGGAGAGAGACAAAGCGTATCTTCAGATAACTACGCTACAATGAGATTCATATACAAATGATTCACTTAATTTAAAACATGTGCTCATTGAGTAGTTGTTGGCGTTCTGTTGCCATGCACCATTATAGTGTGTTTTCTGTATGGGTATATCATCACCATTCATCTACATTCACAGTCACAAGCACGTTAAAACCATGCCTTTCTGAACTATAACTACATCAAAGTCATGACATTCTGAGATCCATCTGGGGTTAAGGCTGAATCTAAAACAATACGCAGATACACGTAATCTACCCATCTCAAAGCACCAAAAATAAGCCACTAAAATACTCTCTTGATTTTGTAAGTAGCCAGCAGACTTACCACTCCGGTGTCCGTTCAGGTGCCTGTGGAGCCGGCTGCCCTTCCCAGGCCTCTCGACGGAGCAGGCCAGCTCGTCCTCCTCCACCTCACTGTTCAAGGAGCTGTGCGTGCCGTTGACGGAGGACAAGCTGGGCTCCGCACTGCTGCTGCTGGAGCCCCGGGTGTCAAACCTCCAGCTGCGGCCACCGTCCTCCACCGTGAGCAGCCTGGAGTCGGCGACGGTCCTCTCTGGGAGGCAGGGCATGGAGAGAGAGGTGAGAGGTCAACTGTGTCAGTATCAGATACCAGTGTATAGTCAGGCTGTATATCTTACATTGTTCATGTTTAATCAGTCATATATCTTATATATTGTATATCTCAGCATATTCTATATTTTATGTTTAGTCAGAATATCTTTTAGTTTATCCTATATTGCTCATGTTTAATCTGTCATATATCATACATCTAAGCATATTTTATAATTTATGTTTAGTCTGTCAGAATATCGTAATAGTATATGTTGTATTTTGTTTTCTAATAATACTGTGTAATGGATATCACTAAGTTCACACAGAGTACAGATGGACAGAATTGCTCAATGTAGAAGGACAGCAAATGTTCACAAGTATCTTATTTCAAACTTTTCAAGCAGGACATATGTTTTCAGTTTTGTTTTTTTTATCAATGATGACATAATATTCTACAAACTGACATTGGCGTCAATAACTTTGTTATTGTCTTATAGTTTCATGGTTGAAAAGCTATTCTTGACATGGGAATTTGTGGGCGCAGCATTGACAAAAACTGAACAATGCTGTGCTAAACAGTTTTCATATCAGTAAACCAAACAATGTCAACATATAAAAAAAATTTTTTTTGATGTGCACAAACAATCTATTAATATTGTCTAGCTGGATTTGTCTGTTTGACTTATTAATATGAATGGTGAGCAATAGTTTTGTATCCTAGTGTTTACTATAGCACTTGCGTAGTTCTTATCTAGGTGATTAGGTCGGGGATGCACCTATCTTACCTACCTGACTTGTGGTTTTTTACCTTCTCTTGTTGAAAGCACAATGTTTTGTAAGTCGCTTATGATTAAAGTGTCTGCTAAATGATTATAATATAATGTAATGTAATTCTAATGTAATGTAATGTAATGTAATTCTGATGTAATGTAATGTAATGTAATTCTAATGTAATGCAATACCGGAACACAAAAAGACAGCCCACAACTACTGGCAAACACTAAAACAATCACTTGTACCTTCTTCCTCTTCTGCTTCATCTTCCGCATCCTCCACATCATCATCATCATCACATAAAACCACTTCCGCCTCCTCTTCCATATCACTGCTGTCAGCCCTACGTTCCAGTAAGCTTCCAATTACCATTTCATCCTCTGTTTCTTCCCCTTTCTCTCTGACAGCCAAATCATTAACACTGCTTTCTTTTTCCTTTTCTGTGTGGTTCTGTAAGTCTTCCCACAGACCGCCATATCCTGAGCAGCATATATAGACAGGTTAAAAACAACTTAGTATCTCTTTGGCACTTCTTATGAAGAGACGCAAAATAGTGACCCTCATGGAACCACAAATCAGAAGATGTTAAGAGCAATTAAAGTAACTACTGCAACACTAAGTTGGCACAACATTAAGTGGTTATACTAACATCAAAAAGAGGAAACGAAAATCTAATATTCCCACAACCACTAATTCATAGAATTACACAACAAACACAACAACGGCAGCAGGCCCGACTGAAACACTGCAGGTAAAATACTAACTGATAGCAACTACACAAACTACTGTGAAGTGTGTTCAGAAAGTATTCAGACCCTTTCACTTTTTACACTTTTGATTCAACATTCTGCTTTTTTTTCAGTTCTTAGTTTGAATAAATGTGCACACATTTTTATAAACCTGTTTTGGTTTTGACATTATTGGGTATAATGTGTAGACTGACGAGAATAAAAAATTTATTTTTTACAAATGTATATTTAAAGAATAAGGCCGTAACGTAACAAAATGTAGAAAAAGTGAAGGGGTATGAATACTTTCTGCATGCACTGTAGATAAAAGAAAGATGCCACCCCCAATACACATAGGCACCATCCATCTACAGGAACCCACATTAGCCTAATTACAATGTAAGACCAGACAGTCCACGCATTGATTTGCCTTTGTTATAAGGAGTTTATCAAAGGCTAATGAAAGTGAAGTGATTAAAAGTTGAATTAAGGCCCCACACCCACTGGGACCCAAAGGATAAGAGCTAAGAAATCTATGATCTACACAGTACCAGAATCTACTTGCCTTCCATCAGTGATTTTTTGACTGGCTTCATTAGTAAGCTACCTGATCAAAAGAACATAAAAATATGTATATTTTTCCTTCTGAGAAAGTCTTCAGCACTGACAAATTAATTCAAACAGCAGTTACCATTGATTAAAAAAGGCAGCTTCTTGCCAAGCAAGTAGTTAACCTCTACCAATAAGAGGGAATATTTTTTTCCATTTTTGGAATGATTTTAATTGTTTTTCAACATGAAGATTAGGTTTAATAGCTTTAGGTATCAGTAAACGACATTTTCACATTCTTTCCATCAGTGTTATATTTTGGTTCAGGCACCTGCTGGTGTAGCAGAGGCGAACGGCCTAGTGAACGGTCTTTTGTCCTGTTCGTTCATTTCCTCCTCTTCTTCTCCTCCTCCTCTTCCTCCTGTGATCCCTCCATCCACCTCAGTAAAGAAGTTCCCGAGGATCTCCACCAGGTCTGACACCTCATCAGAGACCGGGATAGTCTCCAGAATCTTACACAGAGACAGCAAATAGTAATTCAGTTATAATTACAAATCTATTGTTCAATGTAAGAAGTGTCACATATATATATATTATATAAGATACATCATGGATGTTAGTGCAATATACAAAAAAGTTAATTCGGTTTAAATGGGCATTTACCAGCTGAATGTCATCGACATACGCCTGCATCGCTTCATGCTTTGTCATGTTCCCCAAAGAACTCCACGCGTCCCTGGAAACAAAAGAACCTTTAGGCGACCTGTATGCCAAAGGGAAAGCCTACATTTTTTACCCTATGTTGATTTCTAATCTCAAAAAGTATGAACTAATTAACATTTTATAAATGAGTAACGTCATGAGTATAACATATTGTCATTGATACTGAAGGCTATAATACCATGTTTTAGAAAACACACATTTTATCACTAAAGTGTGTTATAACATGTGTTATTAAATCTTAGTATTGCAAGGGAAACAAGCAACGATGGTGCGAAGTCAAAATGAGGGGACCTGGCAGGGGACAAATAACAGTCCAACAGTAGTTAGAGTCAGGTCGTTTGAAGCTCAACAGGGAGCTTGGACATTTCAAAAGCCAAAACATTATGTTTAGATGATGCTAACCATTTAGCTTTCCCTGCAGTGTCCCAGAATCCATTGGGTCTGGGCATGTTGCAGGGTCCTAATGTGGCCTGCTTGTAGTAGCTATAGAACATCAGCATCATGTCGTCAGAAGGTTGGTAGGGACCTATGAAAGCAGTTAACAGTTACGTTTTACCAAGCCTTTCACATAAGCACTTGTCTATTCATAACATTTATTATGCTGTATGAAATATTTGAAAGTTTGACATACACCCTCCTTGTGAAAAGGCTCTGCACCTTTTTCTAAACACTATGTAAGTATCTTCACGGCTACTTTTAGAGCCATGACAGACTTTTAAATTCCATATGGAAACAAATCTGCCCCAGTGTGAAATGATACCAACAGGCTGCAGTAAAAGATAACAATTTAGTGAAACCTATAGGCCTCCTCTGATAGCCGAACATAATTCAGTAGAATAGATTTGAAAATAAGAAAATATGAACTGCTGAATGTTAGTTACCATCGGCAGGCAAACTCCGGATGACTCGAACGGCGGCATGAAATCTCTCCTCTAGGCAGGATTTGTCCTCCTTTTCCTGCGCCATACTTTGTCCCAGCTGGGCTGCCAGGAGTCTTCACGTCTAGACGGCGGGGTGATGCCGGTTATGGCAACACACTGATATGAAGATCCTTCTAATTTCTGCGTTTTTACGCATGTCAGACGTCTGAATAGCACTTGCCAATTCAAGTGAATTTAGAGTCCTAATGAAACAGGTGACATTTTATTATAGGACACACGGCAGAAAGATCTTGTAAATAACGTCAACATGTTATAATGAATATGTCAATTAACGTCATTTATAACAAATGTAATATCTACTTACCCAGAAATGCATTATTGTCTGTGCATCTGTTTATATTTGCCTCATGTCTGCAATCCTCATCATTAGCCAACCTAAAATTCGCTCGGGGATGAGCGGAATATCTACACCATAAAGACAAACGTGCTAGGGACATGTAGTCCTCAGTTGAGGCGAATTCACACAACACGTTATCCGATTCTCCATGGTTACTCCTACAACACCCACAAACCCGTCTAGAGGGACCATAAACCAATCGGGAAATGTAGGCTTACCGTTGACTTGTAAAACCATACTCTACTTGCGATAGACAAATACCATCTTCATTGATTTGTAAATCAGGCAGCCTGAGCTGTAAAGACCTACATGATAATAAAATAAAGGCTTTTATATATAGTATTTTTCAGTACAATAGGGGCGAGCGATTGGTGAGCAGAGTTGATACAGCCGCTCTGTGATCAAGCACGAGAACTGCCTGGCCAAACATAAATATTGTCATTTATAATAATCGCACAAACAAATGTTACAATGTTTCCATCAAGCAAGCATTCACACTGATGGCTAGTTTCCACACTGTTACAAAGGCGTTCCTTCATAAATCGCCTGCTTTGCGTATTGTTTTTTTTTTTTTTTTTTTTTACCAGAGGGCATTGAGCGATTGCATGTCAGTCCAAAATTCTAGTCGAGGTGCCCGGATTCTTATCGCACTTGAATTCCATTGGCTCCCGAATCGCGTAAACCAATCAACGTTGAAATCGTACACCAAACTTCTGGTGTTGGACGAAGCCAGCAGCCCCACAATGCCAGGCGGGGGAGCCCCTTTCTCGCCAAACCAAAGCATCATCGCTTTCCCAGTCGCCTCATTGAAAGTATAGGGAGGAGAGAAATGCAGAGGGATGTAAGATGGCAGAGCTACAAATGCTATTAGAGGAAGAAATTCCGGCCGGTAAACGAGCGCTTGTGGAAAGCTATCAGAACCTATCAAGGGTTGCGGAATACTGTGAAAACAATTATGTACAGGTAAGGAACGATAGCGTTGGGGGAAATATTGAAATGTTATTAGTAATCGTTAGATTTCAAGCTTTCCATGTGAAGTGGGTGAAACCAGGGCAGGAAATGTTCCTCGTAACGAATGGAACCCTGCTCAAACCGCTTTACAAGGATTCGTTAATGCTTTTCCGCTGTTTAAAGGGCTGATTTTGATTAGCACATGCTATCGAAAATGATCGCTCTGTTATGCATTTAATATAGTCTCGTTACGGTGTAGCCGTATTTGAATCATGTTCGGTTGGGTTTGCTCTTTCACGCTCACACAATTCAATATGTGGGCTACAAAGCAGTTGGGTGCTACTCCGAGGGTGTGTCGTTGTTGTCACCAAATGCTTGTCACTGACTATTTTCTTTGATGTGAACCTAGTATGCAGGCCTAAGGCTTTAAGTCCGATCTTGTAGAAATGGCTTTTTCAGCCAACTCGTTTATTATGGTTGATTATGCTGACTTCAATGGACAGGGATGTTGCACGTAACATGGTCAGCGTGAATGGAAGATTTGATCAGAATTAACACGCCATATAAATGTATAGGTCATTCGGTTTAATTATTATACAGTAAGCCATTGTACTCTTGTTTTATCAAATTATTGGTATCCATAATGGTCCTCAAACCACTGTTTATAAAGCCTTAATGTGCTTATTAAGGGATATTGATACGGCGAGAGCAGCCTATAGCTGTGTATTTAATCGTAGCATCAGGACATGCATGCTCACTCATTTAGATGTTAAACTAAGTAATTTGACTTCAGTATCTCACACTTACAGCTTGATTATGTAAAATGTTTAAATTATATTTTTTGCTTGTAGAATCGTTTCATTAAAACTTTGATCATCAAGCATGGACTATCAATACATTAGGCAATTGTAATTTGTGACTTTCCCAGAACTAAGGTGATCTATCACCGGTGGGAATAGAATATTCCCTACTATTGTTGTACTAGGGAGCAAGTCTATCCGCAGTTTAAATTACTAGGTAAACTCAGCTGTTGTCCGAACTGACGGACAAGACACAAACGTCTGGGACCCTTTTGCGCTTGCTCGTGGTAACGATACGGACGTGACACTACTTTGATGTTTTTGTCTGTGTGCTGCAGCTTCGTTGTTGCCTAATTACACATGAATTCTAGGATGTGGATTGGCTCCCTTGGAATTTACCACTTGCATTTTTTGCATGTAGATAAAAACACGTAGTGTTTAAACTATTTTCCAAATAAATTATAAATGTGAAACTAGAGTGTTTCGATTCACACGGTGCATTCTATTTCTAATAGTTGGTGAAATTAGAAACTGTGTCGCCAATGGCCTCGCCAACAGGTATCAAAATTGTGAACATGATCGATATAGTGTTAAATTGATTAAATAATAATAATGATCAGTACTCTGCGGAGGTCACCGGAGTGTATGATCAATTCATTGACGTTCCTTGTGATCCCAGAGGAATGGATTAAATGGCAATAATCTGGATTATTGATGTGTGTATTGGATTAAGGTTTGACAGCCAGATCGAGGGTTGGGTCTACATCTGACTTGAGTGATATGACCTTTTTGTTGTCAGCCAGTGGTGCCCAGTCAAAAAAACACCCAGACAGTATTAGTCATGCTGTTGCCAATATGTGTAAAGATTGCGGTAAATGTTGAAAAGAAAATAATATCAGGGGCATTACTGTGTTATACCTCTGTCCTACAATTGACATTTTGAGTGTAGTGTTCTCTGACAGACTGACACACTCCAATCCAAAGAACATGCCATTGTTTAGTAAGATGTTTCTGACACAACTGTATATCATAAGGTCGGCTGTGACACATTCATTTGCATCCATTTGAAAAAGAAGGAAGTAACTGCAGTTCAATTCTGATCCTTTGTTCACCTTCACTGGATGGTGAATATTGGATGTCTTGATCATAGTAACTCATTTAAAAACTATGGGATTGTCCTGTCCAATCCATAGAAACAAAATGGATCAAAACAAATAGAATTGGGATACAATAAGGTTGTTTTATTATTTTGAACTCATATTTTGACATAAAAGCTCTCTTTATCTTTGAAAGTGGGCCTAGTTATTAAAGGGACCCTAATAGAAGATTTGGAATATTTCTTTGTCTAGCATTGTTTTATCACTCAGAGGGATTGTACCAACAACACGAAAAAAGTTAAACCTCTGCCTTGTGCATATTTTCTAGTTCACCTTTGACAACACATCTACCCTGTTTTACAAGCTGGTCTGAATTACGGCGATTTGTGACGTAGAAAATCCAAGTCAATTGGCCAATCACGGACTCAGCTACTCCAGCTGCAGCCATGACAACACCAGAATGTTTCTATCCCGAGCCAATAACATAACTCAGCTGATGAATGTTAATGAGCAATGGGCGTAAACTCGCGTTCACCACTGAAAACGGCATGTGAGTTGGAAGGGAAAGAGGCACCTTAGAATAATGATTTAAAAAAAAGAAAAAAATTGTTCTTCACTTTTTAATGTGCCTCATAGACACCAATGAAGCTCAGAAAAATGTATGATTGTCTACATTATGGGCCTTTTAAACCCTCTCCAGTGTGTGTTTGTGTGTGCTCAGGGTGGAGCACCATCAGGATTTGGTTGGCACCCAACACACTCCCATGTGCCACAGCTGTCGTTCCACCCCGGAACATTCTCTCTATGACTCACAGCTCACTGATGACTCAGCAGCCCTTTTGATTATGGAAGCGGAATTATCAACCACTGGCTTCCTAGTTTAACCCCCTATCTTTGATTGAGTATAGGCTTATGATTTACAGGGAGAGGATAAAAGAAAATAGTTTCTTTGTGTTTGTGTATGTGTGTGTGTGTATGTGTGTGTGTGCGTGTATTTAGTGTGTGTGCGTGTATTTAGTGTGTGAGACTATGTAGAGTTCTTTGTTAGAGTTTTTGTTATTTATCACCTGGGGTTCTCTCTTCTCGTTAATTGGTTTGTGGCTGCTGGAAGTTTCTCTGCGTTTTCATCCTTCTCTTCGACTTAACACACGCTCAGCACTGAACAAAGAAAGTGTGTGCGTGTGCCCCTGTGCCGCTGTACGTGTGTTTGAGCATGCGTTCTGAAGCGATTTCTTGCCCGCGTCTGCATTTGGTGCTCTGCTGGGACTGTAAATGACTCACAGCTCCAAGGATACACCCCGCTACCGACCAGCGTCTTGCATAAGTCTATGCCTCTCTTTGTCAGACGGCGACTGTGACGCAGGATTCCTCACACCTGGGTGAAATTCT
>JAPMUY010010947.1:100000-107500 GCA_026901105.3 Galaxias olidus | reverse complement strand
TCTCTCTGTCTCTGTTATCTCTCGCTCTCTGTTTTCTCTCTCTCTCTCTCTCTTTTTATCTTATATCTCTCTTTTTTTCTCTCTCTGTTCTCTCTGTCTCTGTTATCTCTCTCTGTTATCTCTCGCTCTCTGTTCTCTCTCGCTCCTTTTCTCTGCTCTCTCTCTCTTTTTCTCTGCTCTCTCTCTCTTTCATCCCCTCCTCCACACGTCTCGTCTCTGCTCTCTCTCTCTTTTTCTCTGCTCTCTCTCTCTTTCATCCCCTCCTCCACACGTCTCGTCTACTGCTTCTTTTGTGGCACTCAGTACTTTAGTTTCCCCTGTTCTTCTCTGTGTGCACCGTGCATCTCCCAGCAACATCTCCATTTGATGAACGCAGTGAGACTTGAGGCGGCCACTTTCAGGCTGAGTAGGAGACCGGTGGATTTGCTGTCCAGCTAGTCTTTGAAGTCCACCTCAAACACTTGGCCGGTGGCAAAATAGCCAGACGAAAGGCGTGTCCTCGTCATGTACACAGAGGTATAGAGGGAGAGAGAGGTACACACAGAGGTATAGAGGGAGAGAGAGGTACACACAGAGGTATAGAGGGAGAGAGAGGTACATACAGAGGTATAGAGGGAGAGAGAGGTACATACAGAGGTATAGAGGGAGAGAGAGAGAGGTACATACAGAGGTATAGAGGGAGAGAGAGAGGTACATACAGAGGTATAGAGGGAGAGAGAGAGGTACATACAGAGGTATAGAGGGAGAGAGATGTACATACAGAGGTATAGAGGGAGAGAGAGGTACATACAGAGGTATAGAGGGAGAGAGAGGTACATACAGAGGTATAGAGGGAGAGAGAGGTACAGACAGAGGTATAGAGGGAGAGAGAGGTACATACAGAGGTATAGAGGGAGAGAGAGGTACATACAGAGGTATAGAGGGAGAGAGAGGTGCATACAGAGGTATAGAGGGAGAGAGAGGTGCATACAGAGGTATAAAGGGAGAGAGAGGTACATACAGAGGTATAGAGGGAGAGAGAGGTGCATACAGAGGTATAGAGGGAGAGAGAGGTACATACAGAGGTATAGAGGGAGAGAGAGGTACACACAGAGGTATAGAGGGAGAGAGAGGTACACACAGAGGTATAGAGGGAGAGAGAGGTACACACAGAGGTATAGAGGGAGAGAGAGGTACACACAGAGGTATAGAGGGAGAGAGAGGTACACACAGAGGTATAGAGGGAGAGAGAGGTACACACAGAGGTATAGAGGGAGAGAGAGGTACATACAGAGGTATAGAGGGAGAGAGAGGTACATACAGAGGTATAGAGGGAGAGAGAGGTACATACAGAGGTATAGAGGGAGAGAGAGGTACATACAGAGGTATAGAGGGAGAGAGAGGTACATACAGAGGTATAGAGGGAGAGAGGTACATACAGAGGTATAGAGGGAGAGAGAGAGGTACATACAGAGGTATAGAGGGAGAGAGAGGTACATACAGAGGTATAGAGGGAGAGAGAGGTACATACAGAGGTATAGAGGAGAGAGAGAGGTACATACAGAGGTATAGAGGGAGAGAGAGGTACATACAGAGGTATAGAGGGAGAGAAAGGTACATACAGAGGTATAGAGGGAGAGAGAGGTACATACAGAGGTATAGAGGGAGAGAGAGGTACATACAGAGGTATAGAGGGAGAGAGAGGTACATACAGAGGTATAGAGGGAGAGAAAGGTACATACAGAGGTATAGAGGGAGAGAGAGGTACATACAGAGGTATAGAGGGAGAGAGAGGTACATACAGAGGTATAGAGGGAGAGAGAGGTACATACAGAGGTATAGAGGGAGAGAGAGGTGACGAGCGTGAGGCGCGTGAGCAGTGAGCGTAAGCAGTGAGGCGCGTAAGCAGTGAGCGTAAGCACTGAGCGTAAGCAGTGAGGCGCGTAAGCAGTGAGCGTAAGCAGTGAGCGTAAGCAGGCGTTTTTTAAGCAGTGAGCGTAAGCACTGAGCGTAAGCACTGAGCGTAAGCACTGAGCGTAAGCAGTGAGCGTAAGCACTGAGCGTAAGCACTGAGCGTAAGCAGTGAGCGTAAGCACTGAGCGTAAGCACTGAGCGTAAGCAGTGAGCGTAAGCACTGAGCGTAAGCAGTGAGCGTAAGCACTGAGCGTAAGCACTGAGCGTAAGCAGTGAGCGTAAGCACTGAGCGTAAGCAGTGAGCGTAAGCACTGAGCGTAAGCAGGCGTTTTTTAAGCAGTGAGCGAAAGCAGGCGTTTTTTAAGCAGTGAGCGGGTGTCGTTGGTGAGGGGGGTGGGGCGGCGTTTTTTAAGCAGTGAGCGGGTGTCGTTGGTGAGGTGGGTGGGGGGGGGGGCGGCGTTTTTTAAGCAGTGAGCGGGTGTCGTTTGTGACGGGGGGGGCGGCGTTTTTTAAGCAGTGAGAGGGTGTTGTTTGTGATGGGGGGGGCGCGGCGTTTTTTAAGCAGTGAGTGGGTGTCGTTTGTGACACGGGGGGGGGGGGGGTTTAAGCAGTGAGTGGGTGTCGTTTTTGACGGGGGGGGGGGGGTTTAAGCAGTGAGTGGGTGTCGTTTGTGACGTGGGGGGGGGGGGGTTTAAGCAGTGAGCAGGTGTTGTTTGTTTGTGATGGGGGGGGTTAAGCAGTGAGCGGGTGTCGTTTGTGACACGGGGGTGGGGGGGGGGAGCGGCGCTCTGCTTGGCGAGGGTCTGGGTGGAGAGGAGCCCTGCTTGGCGAGGGTCTGGGTGGAGAGGAGCTCTAGGGGTTCCTGGGTGAAGAGGAGAAGAGCTCTAGGGGTTCCTGGGGGAACGCGTTGCTCTGTCTGCTCTCCCCCGCGTTTACACGGTCACTGGACCATCTGCTCCTGCACTGATACCACAGCAGGCTGCGGACATCACACCACACTGAGGCCTGGCTGTGTGAAGAGAGACTGCCCGACAGAGAGAGAGAGAGGGAGAGGGAGAGAGAGAGAGAGAGAGAGAGAGAGAGAGAGAGAGAGAGAGAGAGATAGAGAGGTGAGTGTCAGAAAAAGAGAAGGATTACACCGGCAGTGTATAAACAGCACGTCAGTGTGTAGATTGTACTGTTATATACTGCGCCGTTGTACACTGCACTGTAGTATACTATACTGTACTGTAGTATACTGCACGGTTCTGTACTACACCATTGTACACTGCACTGCACTGTAGTATACTACACTGCACTGCACTGTAGTGTGCTATACTGTACTGTAGTATACTATACTGTAGTATACTGTAGTATACTAGACTGTACTCTACTGTAGTATACTATACTGTACTCTACTGTAGTAAACTAGACTGTACTCTACTGTAGTATACTGTTCTGTACTGTAGTATACTGTACTCTACTGTAGTATACTGTACTGTAGTATACTAGACTACTCTACTGTAGTATACTATACTGTACTCTACTGTTCTGTACTGTAGTATACTGTACTCTTCTGTAGTATACTGTACTGTAGTATACTATACTGTACTGTACTGTAGTATACTAGACTGTACTCTACTGTAGTATACTATACTGTACTCTAATATACTGTACTGTACTGTAGTATACTGTACTCTACTGTAGTATACTATACTGTACTGTAGTATACTATACTGTATTCACACAGTGGATCATACTATTCTTATTGACCGCCTTGAGCATGGTCTTGGCATAAAAGGCACTGCCCTGGACTAGTTTAGCTTGTATATTCAAAACAGAACTTTCTCAGTCAACATAAGCAATTCCTCCACTCCCCCTACCAACCTACTCTGTGGAGTTCCACAAGGTTCCATTCTGGCCCCTGTCCTCTTCTCCTTTTAAATTTTGCCTCTGAGTGAGATAATCCAAAGACACAACATCTCCTATCACTTTTACGCTGATGACACTCAGCTCTACCTTCCTCTAAAACCCAACTTTCAGTCCAATTTAAATTCTCTTATAGAATGCCTTGAGGACTTTAAATGCTGGATGGCTCACAATTTTCTCCAGTTAAATGACAACAAATCGGAAGTTGTTCTTTTTGGCCCCTCTAACTCCATTAACTTAATTACAAGGAATTTAGGTAATCTTTCCTCCTATTTAAAACCCCACTCCAAGAACCTTGGAGTGATTTTTGACTCTGCTTTTAAATTTGACAAGCAGATAAATGCAGTGGTAAAATCCAGTTTCTTTCAATTACGGACCCTGAAAAAAATAAAACCTTTCCTTTCACTGGAGGATTTCGAAAAAGGTCACCCACGCTCTAATTCTTTCCCATCTTGACTACTACAACTCCTTGTACACTGGAATCAGCCAGTCATATTTGTCCTGCTTACAGCTGGTCCAAAACGCTGCGGCCAGGCTTTTGTCTGGATCCAAAAAGAGGGACCATATTTCCCCTATCTTGGCCTCCCTTCATTGGCTTCCAGTTCACAATAGAATTGATTTCAAGATCCTGCTATTTGTATACAAAGAATTGAACCAACTTGCCCCCTCCTACATCACAGATCTACTGAGACCGTACACCACTCCCAGGCCTCTTAGGTCTTCTGAATTAGGACTACTGGCCATCCCACACTCCAAACTAAAGCTCAGAGGTGACCGCCCATTTGCTGTCACAGCCCCTAAATGATGGAACAGCCTCCCCTCTCTTATCAGATTTGCCCCTTCTGTCGATTCCTTTAAGTCTCAGCTCAAAACTCATTTCTTCTCATTAGCCTTTGTATCTTAGTGGTTTTCTTTGCACTAGCTTGTATATAGTATGTATATGTGTCACAACTGTTTTTTGTTGTTGTTATGTTTGATATACTGTATCTGAATGTGTTGGACAGCACTTTGGTCAGCTCTGCCTGTTTTAAACGTGCTCTATAAATAAACATGATTTGATGTGATTTGCTTTACTCTACCGTGAACCCCTCCACCCAGACTGTTACACATAGTCTAACCACCATTCACATAAGAGGATCTTCGTAGCCCACGTTCGAGTGTTGACTTCCTCTCAACTCTCCATCTTCCTCTTTCTCTTCCTCCAATTTGCCTATCTTCCTCTTTCTCTTCCTCTTCCTCCCATCTGCCCGTCTTCCTCTTTCCATTCCTTTCATCACTTCTTCCTGTCGGTGTCTGATCCCACCTCTCTCTTTTCTCTCTCTCTCTCTCTCTCTCTCTCTCTCTCTCTCTCTCTCTCTCTCTCTTGCTCTCTCTCTCTCTCTCTCTCTATATATATATATATATATATATATATATATATGTCTCACACACACACACACACACACACACACACACTCGTTCTCCCTTGTCTCTTATCTGATCTCTCTCTCTCTGTCTCTTATCTATTTTCTCTTTCTCATCTTTCTATCTTATCAAGTCCTTCTGCTCTCTTCCCCCTCTCTCTCTCTCTGTCACACACACACACACACACACACACACACACACACACACACACACACACACACACACATTCTGCCGTCTCTCATCCCTCTGTCTGTCTTCCTGTTTCTCTGTAAAGCGTCCTCTGTGGCGCTAGGGGCCCCTCTCTCTGACAGGAAGACAGGAAGTGGGTGGGCCTTCTGACGATTCTCAGCTGTGGCTGGGCGTGACCGCTTTGAGTTTCCTTTGCTAAAATAAGAAGCTAGAACTTGCTGTCTATTTGTATCGAACACGCACACACACACACAGACACACACACACACACACACAGACACACACACACACACACACACACACAGACACAAAACATAGCGAGGTCTGTCTGCAGGAACTGTCCAGAACGTGTCGCGACGAGAGGGTAGACAGTGAAATCGCACACTATCTGTTTAAGAAGTCTCTGTCCGTGTGTGTGTCTGTGTGTGTGTCTATCATGTTCTGTCTACCACTTACACCCACCCCTCCTCCTCCTCCTCCTCTTCTTCATTTCAGGGCCCAGGGGGGCCGAGACGCAGTGATTGAAGTGTGACCCCATTGTTACGGGTCACACACACCCTCACATGCACGCACACACACACACATTATTGACTTCAATCACTGTAAAGTCATGCTCAAGCGTCACAGAGGCGTGCAGTGATGTCCAGACCAATGGAAGAGTGTCAATCACACTCAATCATGCACATGAGTGACACACACACTGTGTAGTATGTACACATTCAAAATGTAAAGTGTTGTCTTTGTCACTACACGCACACACACACCCATACACACACACACACACACACACACACACACACACACACACATACACAATGCCTTTACACTCCCTTTCTGTCCCTATAACTGACTGAAGTGTGACCTGATTTCCCAGAAACACACACACTCACACACACACACACACACACATTCCTGCTCTTTCTTTGGGCACACACACACACACTCTCTTTACCTCCTCCGAAGAGGAAGATGATGATGATGATACTGACAGAGGGTAGCTAAGTAGCACAACCCGTACCAGTACAGTCCACAGCAACAGCTCAGGTCCAAACTAGGAATACTAGGAATATACAGTATAATACTATATCAGAATACATGTCTAACCCTAACCCAAACTATAGGAATATACAGTATAATACTATATCAGAAAACATGTCTAACCCTAACCCAAACTATAGGAATATACATTATAATACTAGATCAGAAAACATGTCTAACCCTAACCCAAACTATAGGAATATACAGTATAAAACTATATCAGAAAACATGTCTAACCCTAACCCAAACTATAGGAATATACAGTATAATACTAGATCAGAAAACATGTCTAACCCTAACCCAAACTATAGGAATATACAGTATAAAACTATATCAGAAAACATGTCTAACCCTAACCCAAACTATAGGAATATACATTATAATACTAGATCAGAAAACATGTCTAACCCTAACCCAAACTATAGGAATATACAATATAATACTATATCAGAAAACATGTCTCACCCTAATCCAAACTATAGGAATATACAGTATAATACTATATCAGAAAACATGTCCAACCCTAACCCAAACTATAGGAATATACATTATAATACTATATCAGAAAACATATCTAACCCTAATCCAAACTATAGGAATATACATTATAATACTATATCAGAATACATGTCTAACCCTATTCCAAACTATAGGAATATACAATATAATACTATATCAGAAAACATGTCTAACCCTAACCCAAACTATAGGAATATACAGTATAAAACTATATCAGAAAACATGTCTAACCCTAACCCAAACTATAGGAATATACATTATAATACTATATCAGAAAACATGTCTAACCCTAACCCAAACTATAGAAATATATATCATAATACTATATCAGAAAACATGTCTAACCCTAACCCTAACCCTAACTCAAACTATAGGCATATGCAGTATATTATTATATCAGAAAACCTGTCTAACCCTAACCCAAACTATAGAAATATATATTATAATACTATATCAGAAAGCATGTCTAACCCTAACCCTAACTCAAACTCAAACTATAGGAATATACAGTATATTATTATATCAGAAAACACTTCTAACCCTAACCTA
>JAPMUY010010947.1:62500-90000 GCA_026901105.3 Galaxias olidus | reverse complement strand
GAGAGTTAGATGTGCTGGGTCTAGGTGACTCTAGCTCTAGAGAGTTAAGATGTGCTGGGTCTAGGTGACTCTAGCTCCAGAGTTAGATGTGCCGGGTCTAGGTGACTCTAGCTCCAGAGTTAGATGTGCTGGGTCTAGGTGACTCTAGCTCCAGAGTTAGATGTGCTGGGTCTAGGTGACTAGCTCCAGAGAGCTAGATGTGCCGGGACTAGGTGGTCTAGATCTAGAACGCCGCAGTGCTGACGGAGCCCACCTCCTCCATCCAAACCCCTTCCTCACCAGGCGGGGCAGGACCGATGACCGTTAGGTAGTACCACCGCGTCAGAACCAGACCGGACCGGGCCGGACCTCCCTGAACGAGCAAAATGTCTTTGGGGTGGGGACAGAAAGGGAGTGGGAGACATTCTGTCGTCAGTTCAAAGGATTTCAAGGCGGGACGGGTTTGATCTCAGCACTGACAAACAACGAGCCGATTCAAAAACAGCCCCGTCGAACAGTTTCCCCCCCCCACACCTGACATTATCTTCCCACCCGCTTATTCATACTCCACCTGAGTGGAACACCACAGAGTTTACGGTTTACCTTCTAACAGGACGGAGACCAGGCTTTCTGCTTCCGTTACCGCCGCTGGCGTCTATTCGTGGAGACGCCGCTTCTGTCTGCGTCTCTGCCCCTGCTTGTGCTCCCTCCACGGCCCCCCTGCGGCGGGTTCCCCCTGTGGTTCTTTACAGAGCCGCGGCGGGTCGCCCCCCCCCCCCCCCCCCCCGTGGTTCTCTGCGAGGGGGCTGAGAGAGGCTCTGGTCTGGGCTTGCTGCCTCTCTCTGCTGGCTCTCTGGCTTTGTCTCTCTGTCTCTCTCTCTCTCTCTCTCTCTCTCTCTCTCTCTCTCTCTCTCTCTCTCTCTCTCTCTCTCTGTCTCTCTCCCTCTCTCTCTCTCTCTCTCTCTGTCTCTCTCGCTCTCTCTCTCTGTCTCTCTCCCTCTCTCTCTCTCTCTCTCTCTCTCTCTCTCTCTCTCTCTCTCTCTCTCTCTCTCTCTCTCTCTCTCTCTCTCTCTCTCTCTCTCTCTCTCTCTCTCTCTCTCTCTCTCTCTCCCTCTCTCTCTCCCTCTCTGGTGTGTGTTGCTGCTCCAGTGTCCATGGCTCCTCCTCCTCCTCCTCCTATGGTCCAGCTGACCCCTCAGATCCCCCTCACCGGCTTTGCTGCCCGGGTGCAGGAGACCAGTAAGTACCCGAGGAGACACACACACACACACACACACACACAGAGACACACACACATACACACAAAGACACACAGACACACACACACCCGCACACACACACACACACACACACACACACACAGACAGAGACACACACACACACACATACAGAGACACACACACACACACACACACAGAGAGACACACACGCACGTGTACAGAGACACACACAGACACACACACTCACACTCACATGCACACATACAGAGACACACACACACACACACACACACACACACACATACAGAGACACACACACACACACACACACACACGGAAACACACATACACACACTCATACATACACACACACGTACACACACAGAGAGACACTCACACACGCACGTACACACACACACACACACAAACACACACACACACACACACACACACACACACACACACACACACACACACACACACACAGGTGCAACCCGACCACAAACTGACATTAAGCATAGTTACGTGTAGCAGGAGTCCATCTCTGACCTGATTAGCAGCGTGAACATTCTGCCAGACAGGCTGAACCTAATTATTCTCTCTAAATGTTCAGCTAAGCAGCGTGCACATTCTGCCAGACAGGCTGTACCTAAACGTTCTCTCTATATGTTCAGCTAAGCAGCGTGCACATTCTGCCAGACAGGCTGAACCTAATTGTTCTCTCTATATGTTCAGCTAGGCAGCGTACACATTCTGACACACAGGCTGAACCTAGTAATGTCCTCTCTGTATGTTCAGCTAGGCAGCGTGAACATTCTGACACACAGGCTGAACCTAGTAATGTCCTCTCTATATGTTCAGCTAGGCAGCGTACACATTCTGACACACAGGCTGAACCTAGTAATGTCCTCTCTATAAGTTCAGCTAGGCAGCGTGAACATTCTGACACACAGGCTGAACCTAGTAATGTCCTCTCTGTGTCGAGCTAGGCAGCGTGAACATTCTGAGACCACACTGCTCACATTTCACATTCGCCTGGCTACCTCCTATTTGAGTCTCTCTCTGACACACTCTCACACACACACACATACATTCACACACACACACACACACACACACACACACACACACACACACTCACACACGCACACGCTCTCCCTTCCCACTGCCTGCGCTGGACACAGCCCTCTGAGGTCAACCTGTTGCCATGACCACAGACGGCGGGTGGTGTTCCACTGAGAAGCGGGTGACGCGAGTGAGTCTCTGCCTCCCTGGACCTCACGGCCGTTCCCCTCTCCTGGGTGGAGACGGCGCACCTTAGCCGGGAGAACGTTTCAAGAACGTTCCGCCCGTAGCTGTCGTTTGCATAACCGGATTAAACGAATCCTTACGTTCATAGCACTCTGTGAAGCATTCATAAAAATCGAAACGTTTTGTCCGACTGACTAACTAGGGCGTAGTGTGCTGTGCCGTATCTCTGGTGTAACAGCAGCCTATTAAAACACGTGTAATGAGATTTAAGGGGACACTGGAATTGAGGAGGGACCTACGATCAAGCAGTTGGCTGCGCTCGACGCGGGCTCGAATTGTCCTCGAGGGTCATCCAATCCCGATCCCCGAGGTTTCACGGGTCATAAAATCCCCGGTTTTAGTTGACAGAGACGTACACCAGCCCTAGAGTCTACCAGTAAGCGTAATATGTCTCCCGCTGTTAGTCTCACCTCTGTGAGGTGGGGAATGAGCTGAATCATGGCTCTTTGATTGGCCTGTGGAACTGCAGCAGGGCTGACGGGAAGCCTAGCTACTGTGGTGGCTCCTTCTCACTGCCACCTGGTGGCCGTTTGTGTCACCACACCTTTTGGAAAAAAATAGAAGTTAAAATTGGAGTTTGAAGGTAATCGCATCAAACAAAACTAAATTCTACGTAAGATTTGGCTGAAATTAATGTTAATTACTGCTACGATAATATTGTAGAATAGTTGGTATTCTCACGAGGTACAATGCCGACGCTGACTCTCCCCTCTCCTGTGACTCCATTCAAGTAACCGACAGCCCAGCCCCGCCTCCGCCCCCGCCCCCAGAAGAGGTTGCCATGTTTGAGGAGCCCTCACCCCCACCTCCTCCCCCTCCGGTGGACTATGAGGAGGAGGAGGCGTCCGTGGTCCACTACAGCGACCCCTACGCTGACGGTGACCCGCACTGGGCTCCCAAGGTCTACGTAGAGAAAGGTGAGCCCGGAACGTTCTCTCGTCACGTCCAAAAAAACGCTGACGTCTTTCAGTTCTGTCCAAGCACAACAAAGTGTGGCAAACAACATTTTCATTGATGTTCGTCTTAATTAGCAGTCCTTCCAACTGACCTTTTCTCTCTGTCTCTCTCTCTCTCTCTCCCTCTCGCTCTCTCTCACACTCTCTCCCCCCTCTCTTTCTCTCGCCCTCTCTCTTTGCGTGTATATTTCTCTCGCCCACCCCCCTCTCTCCCTCTTTCTCTGCTTGTATATCTCTCTCTCTCTCTCTCTCTCTCTCTCCTCTCTCTTTCTCTCTCCCTCTCTCTCTCTCTCCCTCTCTCTCTTTGCTTGTATATTCCTCTCTCTCCTCCCCCCCCTCTCTCTCTCTCTCTCTCTCTGTCTCTCTCCACCCTCCTGCTCCTTCCCCAGTGGTGGCCATCTATGACTACTCCAAGGACAAGGAGGACGAGCTGTCCTTCATGGAGGGCGCCATCATCTACATCATGAAGAAGAACGACGACGGCTGGTACGAGGGCGTCTGCAACGGAGTCACCGGCCTCTTCCCCGGCAACTACGTCGAGTCCATCATGCACTACGCCGACTAAACCCCGCCCCCCCCCAGCCCACTGGCATTTTGAAAACTAGGGTGGGGGTGGGGGAGGGGGGGAGGGAGGCTAAAACGATGTGTGTGTGACCCTAAAAAAAAAACGACTCCAGACACCGAACCGTTTTTTTGTTGTTGTTGTTGTTGTTTTTTTCGATCAAGTGCCATGTTGAAGTATTTGGAATTGATGTGTTTGTTTGAGGTCGCATTGCGTCGGCTGCGAGTCGCCCAGAGTGAGAGGGTGGCTCCTCTTGTATGCATTCAAAATGGAAGACGGTTGTCACGACAGCCCGGCGGTGTCTGTTGGTTCACTTGAGTGCTGTGGACAGGAATCGAAGGCATTTTTATAGTTTTTGTTGTCAGTGGAAAAATATCTATTTAAAAAGATCTATTTAACAAGCTTTAAAGTCTGTTGATCTTGAGCACAAATGGAGCTTGGTTGACTATCTTAAATATGTAATCATTGAGTTGATAGCATTACTGTGGCATTACACTCGTAGTTATTATTCCTTCCGATGGCGAACCCCGGAGACAAAGCTCCTTCTCCTCCTCACACTCACAACGTCAAAACCTTTTTCATCAAAACAAAAAACAAAAAAATATGTAAAGGACGAGCAAACATCCGCAAGTGCATTAGGACATAGGCCGAATGTTTGACGTCACCAGTGTCCAAAATGGCTGATGTTTCAATGGAAAAACCAAACCTTCAGATATCTATTACTTACTCTACTTGTCAGGAGGGAGGGACGGGGGTTGGGTGGGGGATGGGGGGGGGGGGTGGGGGGGTGGGGGGGGGGGGGGGTCACAAAGTCAGAGGGGATGTGCCTCCATGGAAATATTAATTATGTAGATTGCATTACAAGAAGAAGAAAAAAGGTTAAGACCTGTCAAGTTGCTTATTTCTGGAGAAGTTTCTTCCTCTTTGGTTCTTTTCGCTGTATATACTGTAATGTGAGCGGCTGCCCATCTGTTTCTTGGTAGTGTGTTAAACTGTGTTTCCATCGGGGGGGGGGGGGGGGGGTTGGTCATCTGATTGGTCAGTGACAAGCAGGGGCGGTGCCATGATTGTATGTTGTTGTTTTTATCCACATGTTTGTGTATTTGTTTATTTGTACCATTCGTTTTATTTAACTGAAAGCAGTGCCATTTTCTATCCCCATGTTTGGCAAAATGTAATTCTAGGAAATGTTTATAATATTCAAAGACAACCATGTATAATTTGACATACTATTATATATCATGTCATGTTTGTGGTCTGCTGAAGCAAATGTCAATGAGATATTGCTTCCAACAGCTAATGTGAAGACAAAAAACCATTATTATACTTTTATATTGCCAGGTTTTGTTTTTCAATTGGTGCACTGATTTACAGTACTTGTAAATTACTTTGATAAACATCCATTTTCATATGGTTTTCTTTGCGACGCCAGAGTTGAACTTAAGCCATCCAAGACTTTCATTATACATTTTAGAATAGCTTTCTTTGACTTTTTTAGTGGTTTCTGGTAAGGTGCTAACATTTGGTGCTTTGACAAACCTCAACACCTACCATAGCAACCTCACGCCAAGCCTGCCAATGGTGGATTTTGTAACAAGGTGTGTGTTTTGTAACAAGGATAGACGTTCAGTCCTGAATGTAACCTAAATCCAGCTCATGTTTTGTTACCATAGCGAATGTAGGACATTTTGAATAATATTCTATACACTTTTGAGTTGTGTATTGGGAAGCATCAGAAGGGTTGTTTGTGCCCCATGTGAATGATCACATATGAAATGTTATCATGTTGCTTATACTTTAGATTGACTTAACAATCTGCCACTATATATCTGAAAGAAAATGACTCAGTGTCACTCATTAATGATATGGAAAGGGAAAAATTCTAAAAAGGTTGTTGAGGGTATAAATAGGTTAAATCAGTGTTTTGTTTAGGACTTCTTAACATTTGATTTTGTTGCGAAAGGTTTAACGGATGACATATCATTACCCAAAAATGATGTCAAGCAATGGAAAGATTTGACAACCAATTTCTTTAACTCAGTATTCCACCTCAAGCTTTTTAATGAATATCATTACAAGAAGAATTATGCATTTCTGACTGTTGTTGTATAGGATATGCCACTGTATACTACCCATCAATGATTGTATTTTTTTTTTCTTCAATCAGAGATCGTTTTTGTGAGAAGAAATAACTTATTTCTACCCTCACGTTTCTGTAGCTTTGCATTGAATCGTGTCGCCGTCGTAGTTATTTGCCTGAGACAGCCATTGAAAGCTAGCAGTGACTATGTATTTTTGGGTTATTTATAGAAAAACCATGACAACCACTCACAAGCAGAACTTTGTAATGTTGACCACTGAACAATGTTAAGCATTTCCAGACGTCAAGGCTTACAGCGTCTTTATTAGATGTCCGTTTTCTTATTGTGACACATGGAGGGAAAAAAAGTGGGTCCCTAACTTTAACGTACAAGGGAACAGAAAATGTCTTCTGCCCTCTTGTTTTGTACATAGTAATGTGTGAATGAAATTAATGTACAGTCCTTTTGTAATAAAAACAGCTTGTTGAAAACAGGAAAGGGAGCTGACATGCGTGAATTTGTTGAGCTGTAGTATTTAATTTCCTCACAAAAATAGAAATGATATATTTAAAAAATAAATAAATAAATAGATATGTGTCCCAGCAATGCAGTACATGTCTATGGTGGAATGAAAAAATCGCCCTCCAGATCAGTCCTCTCGATGTCTCAATATTCAGTATAAAAGTCGTCTGCTGCCGGGCGGAATCTCCTGAGAAACTGTGACGATTTGCTTTACGACACAAGGAAGTGCGTCACTAAATCAGGACGATGTGCCAGTACTTGTGGTATAGTCGATCGTGCTAGCGATGTGCATTGACCATGAGCATTCTGCATGTCTTTTTTGCAACGGTTAGGGAAAATAATTACAGCCAGCAAACTTTAGAAGCCGCCAAAACCTCTAATAAGAAACTACCTACAGTTGCTTTAAACAACATTGCGCCTCCGTCCAGGAGGAGAAGGAGGGATAAAGTCTGGGGGAGGCTCTGAGAGATAGTCATCCTCAACAGCAGGGGGCGCTATATCTAGCTGCTTCTGGTCGTTGGTATGGCTGGAGCCTTTGGCTGAGGCTGTTGCTGAAAAGAGCAAAGGCAGGTTGATTGTGAGCAAGTGAAGCGTTTCTGGGTCTTAGAAAAGCGCTATAGAGATAAAATGTGTTATTATAATAATATGTTTATGTATATACTGTATGTACTACCTATTGTTTATTGATTCAAACTACCATGCTAGATATAATATTTGTTCCAGAAAAAAGAGAGATGGTTTGTTGATATTATTGCCTCTGTTAGTGTCTGTGCCCCTGAGTGTGTGTGTGTGTGTGTGTGTGTGTGTGTGCGTGTGTGTGTGTGTGTGTCTGTCGCAAGGTGTGCGCTTTTGTGCTGGTGCATTAATGATGATGGTGTGTGTGTGTGTGTGTGTGTGTGTGTGTTTCTCACACCTCACCTTTGTGTGTGATGGAGGGTGTCGAGGGCCTTGAGGCAGACTGACTGGCAGACTGACTGGGGAGGTGCAGAGTGGTAGAAGTGGAGGCTCTCCTCACTGCTGTCTGGTAGCTCTCATACAGGGTGGTTCCATACTGGACGCACAAGGAAATAAACACACACACCTCGTCATGTATGTCACTGGCATTGTAAACATTCAAATCCACCCATAAAATGAATTACATACAACCTTGTGTAAATGTAGTCTCATCACAAACTAGGAACTGACAGAGCACATTATGTACCCCTGCCCATTAGTTTCAGTCCAGTAAAATGAGGAGTTATTGTGACAGGGTGAGTAGGTGATGGAGGAGTTATTGTGACAGGGTGAGTAGGTGATGGAGGAGTTGTTGTGACAGGGTGAGTAGGTGATGGAGGAGTTAATGTGACAGGGTGAGTAGGTGGGTGGAGGAGTTATTGTGACAGGGTGAGTAGGTGATGGAGGAGTTAATGTGACGGGGTGAGTAGGTGATGGAGGAGTTATTGTGACAGGGTGAGTAGGTGATGGAGGAGTTATTGTGACAGGGTGAGTAGGTGATGGAGGAGTTATTGTGACAGGGTGAGTAGGTGATGGAGGAGTTGATGTGTCAGGGTGAGTAGGTGATGGAGGAATTAATGTGACGGGGTGAGTAGGTGATGGAGGAGTTATTGTGACAGGGTGAGTAGGTGATGGAGGAGTTAATGTGACGGGGTGAGTAGGTGATGGAGGTGTTATTGTGAAAGGGTGAGTAGGTGATGGAGGAGTTATTGTGAAAGGGTGAGTAGGTGATGGAGGAGTTATTGTGACAGGGTGAGTAGGTGATGGAGGAGTTATTGTGAAAGGGTGAGTAGGTGATGGAGGAGTTAATGTGACGGGGTGAGTAGGTGATGGAGGAGTTATTGTGACAGGGTGAGTAGGTGATGGAGGAGTTAATGTGACGGGGTGAGTAGGTGATGGAGGTGTTATTGTGAAAGGGTGAGTAGGTGATGGAGGAGTTATTGTGAAAGGGTGAGTAGGTGATGGAGGAGTTATTGTGACAGGGTGAGTAGGTGATGGAGGAGTTATTGTGAAAGGGTGAGTAGGTGATGGAGGAGTTAATGTGACAGGGTGAGTAGGTGATGGAGGAGTTAATGTGACGGGGTGAGTAGGTGATGGAGGAGTTAATGTGACACGGTGAGTAGGTGATGGAGGAGTTATTGTGACAGGGTAAGTAGGTGATGGAGGAGTTAATGTGACAGGGTGAGTAGGTGATGGAGGAGTTAATGTGACAGGGTGAGTAGGTGATGGAGGAGCCCTGACCTTGGCTACTCGAATGGAGTTGACCCACAAGGACAGTGAATGTTCGTCCTCACAGCACAGAAACCGTATGTACTCGGATTCCCTCTGGATACAAGGATGCTGGACAAAGGGAACACAAAGGTCAAAGGTTATACGTGTGACTATTTGGGCCTTTTGGTTCAGAGCGATCGCCCCCTCCGTCTGTTTCCAACTGTCATTTGTAGTTCCTGAATTAGCCAACAGGGGTCAGTCCGTATTAATGGTAAAGACTCAAAAGACTACAAATTGGCTTCTCATGTGGTATTTTGGCCCAGGCTGCTGGTTTCCAAACTGTTACGGACAGTTCCTCCAATCTCCACATGTTTTAAAGCCTGAATGTGTTGGGTGGATCTCCAAAACCGACATATGGCCCTTCGATTCTAGTTGGTTAATCGATACAAATATTCAAGAGATTCTGGTCTCCTTTAACATCGTGTGCTTTTCTGGTTAAACACTCATGCAGGGACCATGCGTTCATTAGCTTGGACAGCAGTGTGGACCGTCCAAATGAAATGGCCGTAGTGCTCACTGAACGCCTCAAACTATGACTTCACGGGCAGCCATGTTGTATTTATTAACATACAACCTATAGCCTTCTCACAGCCGGTTGAGAAGACGAGTCATCCCCGCCACAAACATATACAGTGGCTCGCAAAAGTATTTCAACCCCCCTTTTTATTAGTTTTATAATATATAGTAATATTAGTTTTTTAATTTCTTTAACAGATCAGCTGACGGATAATTAATGTTGGCATTGAAAATTTATTTTTAGAGCATACGAGTGTGCTATAAAAATACTGAGTGGAAAAATGTGTATGGGTAGCATTTGTAATCCAGACTCGGGAGTTTCAACGGGGCTGAATACGTTTGCAAGCCTCTGCATGTTCTATGACGCGGCTGCTCTGACGCGCATCTGACTTTCTTCTACCGCTCGATCAAAGCCACAGGTCTGTGCGGTCGGGGCTGCCTACGTGGTTTCCTTTGAACTAGATGTCACAATGCCAACCCTCTTCCTCCTACCAGTTGTCAGTTGGCGTTGATATCGTCAGAACAAAGGTTTGTGTCTTACTAGCGACCAGCTGGAACGCGTGAACTGACAAGGGGGTCAGAGGGTAATCCACGTTGGGCTGGTCACTGGGTTGGGTATAGGGGTTAGTTGGGCTTGCCTGTTTGGTTCACGGCAATAACAGTTAGGTGTTCCAACCGTGTTGGCATGGTAACGAGTTCACCCCAGCTGCAGTAAACTCAAAACCCCAGATGCCCTCTTGAGTGAACCCCCCCCCCCCCCAAAAAAACTCCTTTTTTCAAAGTGGTGGGGAACAGGTGGGCCCCATTCCTCCACATCAAGACACACCTTCTCAGCGCTGCTTCCACTTATGCTGTTCTGTCTGGGGAAATGTGAAAACATTTATCTGTATTTAAAGTCTAGCAATTCTTTGTGTATGTATGTGTATGTATTGGTGTGTATCAGTTCAGGTCAGTAAAATTCCTCTCTCTCTTGCCCTGTTGTGTTTAATGGCGGGGAGGGCTCCAACAATTTGCAGAAGTGACCAAGGTGTGAAAAGTATCGAGAATGAACTGTGAAGTTGTGAAACACCACTTATCATTCCATTCAAACAAGAAACACAGTTCTGTTCTGTTCTTTTTGGGCTTCAACATGTATTTTATTTGAATTATTATTGTTATTATTATTTATTTTATTTATACAGGGGTAACTGACTGAGACCAGGTCTCTTGTCCAGCAGTGCCCTGTGTAAAGGCAGAATACACAAATTGTTTTGGTTGAAACTCAAATATTGCACTGTACTTTTTTTTTTGCTTAAAGCCACTGTAGGCAACTTTTTTGTATTAACGTATTTTCAATACCTCTCTACAGTTTGCACATTGTAATGTCTATGGTAGAATGAAGAAAATTGATGTTCAGAGCAGTCCTCAATATTCAATTTAAAAGTTGTCTAGCGCTGGGCGTGATCTCCCGTGAAACTGTGACGATTTGCTTTACGGCACAAGGAAGTGCGTCACTAAAGCAGGAAGAGATGCCCATACTTGGAGTATAGTCGCTGATCATGCTAGCAATATGCAGTGACCACGAGCATTCTGCATGTCTTCTTTGCGACGGTTAGGGGAAATAATTACAGCAAGCAAACTGTAGAGGAGGCCAAATCCACCTCTTATAAGAAGCCACCTAAAGCTGCTTTAGCACGCTACAGTTACCTTTAAGACAAAGCAGTGGTCAGTGGGCGCTTTGTATTTCTGTTTGTAGGCATGGGTGGTGTAGACGTTGACTTTGTCAAACTGAAGGAAGCACACCAGGTCTGTAGACGACTGCAAACACACAAGCACACGTACGGTAGGTAGCACACAGAAACAAACACCCAAAATAAAACAATCCTAATCAAATTAACTCATATACACGTAATGGTATATTATCAAGGCATTATACTGTGTACATTGTAAGTGTATATTACTTTGTTGTGCAAGATCGAAAAACACATGAAATTTGTATATTACAGGACGTTTACGTCGTTCCTGTGTACAATAATTTGGAAAAGAGACATAGTCTCAGTCCCTCACATAAATAAAAATAATAACAATATTCCAGTGTAAAATGTACGGTGTAAATGATCTGTGTCTGTTTACTTTAGTCTTCCCTTTAGGGACGTAGTAGATCCCCGAGGCTCGAAGCAGGAAGTAACGGCGCTTCCATGACTTCTTACCGTCTTCCTTAACGTACAGCGGACCCTCCAGATCCGGCACCTTCAGAGATTGACCCCCAAAGTTCTCCTGAGAGGGTCAGAGGTCAAAACATTGCTTTGTTAAAAACAGAGAAATACTTCTAGAAGTTTTATCGTATGTTTTGATATATTTTGTTAGAGGGGCTACTGAAGCAGCTGCTTATGTCATAACTCACCTTCAGGAGGATGTCTTTGTCTCTCTGTTTTGTCTCGTTTAGAACCTGTTTTCCCTTCTTCCACTGGTAAAATATCTGAAAGGTTAAGATAAAGTTGCTATAGGCTTACACATTTCCATTTAACACTTTCATGTCAATTCTGTGATCTGATTAAGTTATTATACTCCATTTCGACTCACCTGAGGGTCTTTAAAGAGAGCATATTTCTGAGGTTTAAGCAGGAAGTGTATTTTGTTTGTACTGTCTCGCGTCCATGCCGACAGAGGTTCCACTAGATACTCATGGTCCTCAAAGCCCCTCTCTGAACAGGATAATAATCACATGCTTTACAGTTGTATGTGTGTGCTTGTGTGTGTGTGTGTGTGTGTGTGTGTGTGTGTGTGTGTGTGTGTGTGTGTGTGTCTTGTTCTGTTTTTATGGAGTGTGTGTGTGTGTTTATGTTGCTGTCTAAATTTATTGTGTGTGTGTGTGTGTGTGTCTTGTGTGTGTGTGTGTGTGTGTGTGTGTGTGTGTGTGTGTGTGTGTGTGTGTGTGTGTGTGTGTGTGTTTGTGTGTGTGTGTGTGTGTGTGTGTGTGTGTGTGTGTGTGTGTGTGTGTGTGTGTGTGTGTGTGTGTGTATGTGTGTGTGTGTGTGTGTGTGTGTGTGTGTGTGTGTGTGTGTGTGTGTGTGAAACAGAGAAAAAATTATTAGAATGATGAAGAAAAAGAGCAAGAAGGACGATAAAAAAGAACAGCGACCGGCAGAGAGACAGAGTGTTTAAAATGCACACCTTTTTTTTCTGTGCACCACAACTTCTCTTTGACATTTTTACTTGAAACTCTTACAATTTAAGACTACGATAAAAATAAATAAAAGATGCTTGGTCATGTAATGCTGTAGTTTCAGTGAGTGTGCTGAGAAGGGAAATTCATCTTTGTAAATAAAAGTTGAACGCTGGACTTAAGCTTCATTCAGTATGCAGGTTTTAGGAGAAAATCATTGAGAATTTAGTAGTTTGTAGTATTACTACTACTACTACTACTACTACTACTTCTGCTACTTCTGCTACTTCTGCTACTTCTGCTACTTCTGCTACTACTACTACTACTACTACTACTACTACTACTACTACTACTACTACTACTACTACTACTACTACTACTACTTCTGCTACTGCTTCGGTTACTGTTACTACTACTACTACTACTACTACTACTACTACTACTACTACTGCTACTACTACTACAGCTACTGGTTCGGTTACTGCTACTGCTGCTGATATTGCGTATGATGCTACTACTACTACTACTACTACTACTACTACCACTACTACTTCTATATAATCTGTGATCTATAACACACTCTAGTGTCTCACCTAAGGAGTATAGCCACTTTGTATCAGGGTTATTATTATATTTTATTACTATTCTATAATCTATAGCACTCCTGTTGCTCACCTATCTGCAGCTCTGGGTTGGTCTCGCACAGGCACCAGTCCTGGCTGCGGGCACAGTGGGTCTTCTCAAACAGGTTATCGAGGACCTCCCGGACCGTCTGCCTCTCGTCCACCATCAGCGTCTTAGCGCTGCCGTCCAGCATCCAGACCCTCACCACCAGCTGGACGGGACAGCAGACGGTAAATATAACTCAGATATATTACGAATAATATTAGAAATATTGTACATCGACAAAATAAAATACACCAGGTGTAGTGTCATATTAAACATATTATATGCCCAGCCACGACTGGAGGTGACAGCAGACCGGAAATATAACTCACATTTACTACGAATAATATTAGAAATGTTTTACATCGACAAAAAAAAGGTGCATTGTTATATTAAATGTATTATAACTATTCCCACCTGCTGCTGGATGGGAAAACAGTAGGGAAAAAATAACTCAGATATAGTACGTATAAAATTAAACTAACGTACTAAATGTAATGTGAGTAAAGTTATACTATACGCTATATCAAGGAATAACAAAACGAGCTGTGGTGTTATGAAGAAATAATGAACATAGACATAAAAGCATAAAAGTTACAGTGTACACATGTAGTACAACATACTATAACTTTACTATATACTATAACTTTGTCAAGTACATTATGTTTAAAACACCTGATATAATCCTACTATACACACATTTTGTTGTATACTGTACATATGCATAGCACAGAACATGCCCTTTTCACACTGGGTAAAGACTAAACTAAACTGTGATATATTTATCTGAACTGTGGCGTAAGATAGGTAACCTTGCCACACCAGCAGATCATTACATTTAGGTCATTGAGCAGGCAGGCTATTATCCAAAGCAATTTACAATGAAATTACATGGAGCAACTTAATCCTGGAGCAATGTAGGGTTGAGTGCCTTGCTCAAGGTTACACTAGTGATGGTGTTCCCTGGTGGGCTTCAACTCATGACCTTTGGGTCACAACGTAACAGTTCCACCCACTCGGCCACCACTATCCCACTCATCATCAAGTCCAGAGGTCATGTAGTGTGTCGTTAAGTGTCAGACAAATAAGGAAACGAAAGCCACTGAAAACACAAATACTACATTGCGCAAAGCGGCGTTACCTTTTTCATTTTGGCTTCTTTCAGCTTCTCCAGAGCTATCTTGATTTTGTCCGCTTTGGCCTGAGCTTCCGCCTCTCCCTGGGAAGGCAGCAGGAAACATGATAAGATGCCATGCGTCCATGCAGTGTTTGCAACAGTAGTGTGAGAAAGTAAACAAATGTGCCTCCTTGATTCCTTTCCTTCCTTCCTTCCTTCCTCTGTTCCTTCCTTCCTTCCTTTCTTTCTTATTGATTATTTAAACATAGTTAGTAAATCCCACGCGTAAATGTTTGGTGACTTTAAGTATTAGTTAGTTATGGGTTATGGTGTGCTTTGACATTCCTGGTGGACAGTGGTGGTGGTGGCACAACCAAAACAAAAGTTGTGTGATTAAGTAAAGCAAATATAAATGCTCCCCTCCATTTCACACTCCCTCCCTCCCTCCCTCCCTCCCTCCCTCCCTCACTCACTCACTCACTCACTCACTCACTCACTCACTCACTCACTCACTCACTCACTCACTCACTCCCTCCCTCCTGTCCTCCCTCCCTCCCTCCCTCCCTCCCTCCCTCCCTCCCTCCCTCCCTTTCTCCCTCCCGTCCATCATGAATTTCCTCCTTCTCCCATTCATTCACTGTATGTATGTATGTAGCAAGAGAAAGAGTGAGGAAGACTACCGGGCGCAGTGTTGTCGCTGACTCTGGATCAGCGGTGTGGCCAGTAGCCAGTGGCTGCTCCATGGAGGACCCAGATACACTGCTCTGTTCCCTGGCCCTTCTGTTTAAAGTCAGCCTCTCCTCTGTGGCGTCCAGCTCTGATCCCAGAGCCACCATGAGAGCATCGAGGTCGTTGTCCTCCAGCTCGTTCAGAGACTCTGCACCATAAGGGGACATTTTGTTTTTAGGGTTCCATTTTGATAATAAAATGTAATAAAACCGGGGGGGAAAAAGCCTGTGACAAAATGGCATGATATCCGACATTAAATTGATGCGTCCGCAGGATGTGTGATAAGTACGATTAGTATGATTAGTTATTATCAGTTTAACTAATAATGTTGTGTTTTCCCCACCACGGTTCTCTGTGCAAAAAAAATATCTATTATTTACATTATTATATTTTTCTCATATATGCATGGATCAAGAAACTACTGTATATTAAGTGCTGGATATTTTCAGTTTGCCATGCATAGTCATACATTTCCGTCAATGAGTGGTGTTTTTTGTGTAAACTCTATCACTTCCCTCTTGTTGGAGGTCCCTGTGTATGTTACTGGGTTTTCTCACCGTTTAGATCTGTGAAGCCGATGGAGAAGTTCATTTCTCTTTGTGACCCGTCCACCATTTCTGAAGTGACTTTGTCAGGCTCTAGACTCTGGGGAAAAAAAGAGGAAAAACATCAATGATGTACAATACAACAATTATAGTATCAAAAGAAAGGGAAATTCAGGTTAATACAATTGGACAAATCCAAAACCTTTTTGGTACTATATCGTATTTCTCTTTGTAGAGTATTTACTAATACTGTAGATAGATGTACTGTAAGCAGAAAACCAGACATAAATATGTGTAATTCACAGTCTATTTACAGTGGCTTAAGGTCATTAAATTATTTACTAAACAAAATTATTATTATTTTTTTCTATATGGAGAAAAAATGGCCAGACTTCAGGTGATTTAAAATGAAAAAACTCGACATATTGCAGATTTTTTCGAATCCCACAGCTGTTAACAATCCGTATGTTATCCTGCAGTGTACCATCGAGGTAATCATATATCGCAAACGGACTCGATACCTGGCAGACTGCCAACATGCATGATTTATGCGGTTGCATGTCTGACCCTTCATATCGTTGCTGGAAGCACATGTTCATACTGCAAAATAAAACCACCTTGCCCCTGAAGTCAGAGGAGGGAGAGAAACCGGCTGTTTTGGTCTGCATTCTCCCGAGCATGTAAATCAGATAATAAATCACATCAAGACCGTAATCCAATTACATTAGGTTATCCTGCCTCCTGAGATCAGGGAGAGGGATTACGTTAATCAAACGGGGTTTTGTTCCAAATTTGGATCACGCGAGTCAGCTTCTATGTAGCCTGCGTCACGGAAACGCTCTCAAACGGCATCAAAGCTCTTGAAGAAACACAGAGAGCCATATTGTTTTACAGCATTTGATTACAGTGTTATGCTACAGAATGAGTTCCCTCATTTAAAGGCCCTGGGGAGGATTTAGAAGGAAAGCCACACACCATGTGTATAGTGAGTGTACACATTGACAAAGGTCATTTCAATTGCAGTGCCTAATGTTTCTCCTGGCAAGCAACCATAGAATGAGGAATGATCCAGTGTGGGTGTTGTTGTAACCTGAGAGATAGCGGTCTTCACACACAAGCCTATCCAGTTGGGATGGCGAAATGCAATTCCCCATTGTCTTTAAGGGTTTTGCTACACTGTTGAGGTTTCATCAAAAAGTACAGTTTTGTCTTTGTATGATCCTCAGTTGTCCTCAGATAGCATAGGGTGAATGTGTACGGTTGTGTCTTTGTATGATCCTCAGTTGTCCTCAGATAGCATAGGGTGAATGTGTACGGTTGTATCATGTCCTCTTTTCTTTCGAAAACAATTATTTAGAGGATCTGAGAAACTCACTTTTATATTTTCCCAATGACATGTTATGAGAGGTGTGAACTATGAGAGAAGGGTGGAAAAACTATAAAAAATATATGTACTTTTTATTTATTTATTTATTTTCATATTTTGTTTGTACCTGCCTATTGAATTATGGGTAATGCAGTTCTTCACTTACCTGGGTGAGAAGATCCATCTCTCCCAACAGGTCACTAAACATGGTGTCTATGTTCTCCATCTAGGAAGACAAAGCTGTTGCAACACGATAACGAAACAAAAATGTAATCAAGATTATTGTCCTAGTTTAGATTAGATGTGGACAAACAAAAGGAAACCACAGGTTTTTCCAACCACAAGTCAATGGTGAAAATATCATCTAGTTGTAAGCCCTTGAATACATTAACAATACAACACATCATCACTGTCTGTGTTGCAGACAACACACATCCACTCTCAACGAGGCCAACTCGACCTGTCCACATGCAAAGATGCATTTCTCAGTGTATCTGATGTCTCAGTCCCACCCGACACATTGCACCTCCACCACAACAACAGCAGCATGACCGAGCAACGTCACTGCATGGTGGCGTGTGCTACCGAGATGTATCAGGAAGCATGTTCGCTGGGCCGCGACGAGAGACAGGCTCTGTTGTTTCTATTGGTCTCCCTGTGGACAAAGATGGGAAGGGAAGATGGAGGACAGCTTCGGCGGAGAATGCTGGGATCGGAGAGGTTCACTGTGGGGTCTGCGGTCGAAGTTCTTCCATAGAAAGGAAGGAGCCTCCGTAGGCACTTTAAGGTGCTGGGCTCTCTGAACACAGCTCAGAGATAATGGGCTCGGGGAGAATTCACTCTGTCCTTTGCATGGATAGATCTGTTCTGTTTAAGTGAGGAGATCGAATCTGGGGATCACTCAACACCAGGTTGCTTATAGATTATTCAGTGTTTTTAATTAATAATAAATACACCTTTTTATTTAACGTTTAGTAAGAGACAGAATTGATATATGGATACGATGTTGTTATTGTGCACAATTAAAACATCAAAATTAATTAAACACATTGATATTGAAACACGTACATAATAATAATAAAACCGAAATATGAATATATAAGTACTTCCTGTAATAAAAAGCAATAAATACATCTATAAATAACTTTGAATAAAACTATTTCAAACCAATGTAACTGTTCCTCGGGCTACTCTGATTACAGGCTTGATTGATTATTCATTCATATAATGCTAAATCCATTTTTAAACTTGTTTCAGGAGTGAGCTTTAAAAATACTTTGAAGTAACTTTTCCAAAATCCAATTTTAAAATAGAAGCGTGTAAACAGATGCATATATTACATACATGCAAGTTTTTGAATATAGTATTTGAAACAACATCTGTAGCTACATTATATAAATACAATACTGTCTCTGTTTCATCACTCTCTTTTCTTCTCTTTTCTTCTTTCTACCCCTACCTCCATCCCTCTCTCCCTCTCCCTCTTTCTCTCCTTCCTTTCCCTGTCTCTTCCCCTCCCCCCACCCTCCCTCCCTCTCTCTCTCTCTCTCGCTCTCGTCCATTTTCTCATTTAGTCTGACTCTGTGTTAATGCAGAACAGTAAACAGACCGTCCATTAGACTTTAACGAGGAACAGAATGGCACCGAACTATTGTTTCCATGTGAGAGGGAAAACGCTGGACGGAATGGAATGCCATTTGTTATTTTCGTATTTATGTGCAATTTCTGCTTCCCCCCGTGAGCCATACAGCTGGACACTAGCACGATGACCTTGAAAAGACTTCCTTGATAACAACTTAACTATCATAACTTCAACACTTTGACCACCTTTATTTCACCAAATACTTCCTCCTATCAGCAGCAATGGTACAGTGGAGTTTAGTTGTCTGTGGTTCACTACATCTGTGTATTTGAAAGGTCAGTTCATCAAAACGACTCCACTGGCGTCAATTGATGTGAAACTTTCTACTCGACAGTCAACTACTGAATCAACTACTGTGACTTTAAAAAATAGTCAGTCATAAACCAACAAAGACTATATACACCACAGACAGACACAGCAACTCAAGCCAACCTCAAATTTAGAATAATTGGTTGTCATTTAAATGATTGTACAGCCTCTATGCCTTGTGTACTGAGAAAAAGCTCCATCCAGCATCTCTTGACAGAGGAACTCAATATGTTCAAACATCTTGTGGTCAAAAAATCCGTACTATTTCTTCTAATTGACTGCACAAGTGACTACTGGCGGCAGTAAAGGGACATGTGTTGGGATCTTTACCAAAAGCTGATGTTACTCGCCAAATATTTAAACCCTTCTGTTTTAAATCAGTGGATGTGGCCTATTGTAGAGATGCTACAGTCATGGCCAAACATGTGAATCTCAAATCTGGATTGAGTGTACAGAGATATGTAACTTTTTATGTTATTCTATGCACTTACTTTATCAATAGCAGCATAGGCAAGGGCAAAGATACAGAAGGGAATTGAACAATGTGAACCAACTATTCAAGCTTTTCTGAGTACAGAGACAGAGCTCTCAGCAAAACCAAAAAGCACTTACAACATTTTTTTTTTTAAATCCAAATTTCTTACCTCGCTGATGATAACCTTTAGTCTCAGACTAAAGCGCTTCTGTCTCTCCGTGCCTGTGAGGGACCCGGTGCACGTGAAGGTCCGTTTTTCGGAATGGAAGATGTTGTACGCTGGTGTTTCTCCGCTGCTCTGTTGAACTGAGTTTCCTGTAGAAAGAGGAAGTGATTTTCTCTGTCGCTACTCTCAGGAAGAGGCCGTAGTTGTGCATTTTTTGACACAAAGGGCAGCTTTCATCAGTCACACAGTCTATGTTGTCCATTTTCACCTGTCGCTGCTTTTCATAACGTCTGATATGGTGCTATTTATATTTTCAATGTTTCTTTAAAAATTACATTTAAAATACATAATTTTTCTTTATTATTGTATACTGTATATGAATACTGTATACAGTATATATTTATTCTCATTGTGTGTCATATGTGTTTACTATGTGTTTATATATATATATATATATATATATATATATATATATATATATATATATATATATATAGATATATATATATAGATACACAAAAATAAATTATAATTGTTTTCATTTTACTTCACTTTTTGGGTTCTCTAATAGATTGCATGTTAATGGTGTAACGGATAGGTCATTAATCTTTGTTAATGGTTTAAGGAAAGGACACTTTAAATAGTTCAGGCCTCACTGCGTATAATTTTTCAACATGGAGGGTTAAGGTCAGGAGAACCATGTGTGGCCCTACCGCATGCACGTGAGATGCACCACAGGGTGGAAAGTCAGTGGTAGTGATTACATTAACGATGTCTGGGAACAGCCTTCTTTTGACTCTGCAATCATATATGTGTGTTTGTGTATGTGATGTATGTGTTTATTTGTTGCTAAACACATGTGTGAAGGTGTGTACAGTACAGATATGGGCCTGCACACACTTATTTAGTTGTGTGCATGTGCGTGCGTGTGTGTGTGTGCGTGTGTGTGTGCGTGCGTGTGTGTGTGTGTGTGTGTGTGTGTGTGTGTGTGTATGTGTGTGTGAGTGTGTGAGTGTGTGTTGGGGGTGGGGGGGGGGGGGGGGGGTTGTGAGTGGGTTTGTGAATGTATCCAAATGCATGTACTTCTATCGAGGGTTTTTTGGGTGTGCATGAGGGATTTTAACTACAGAAGTCTCTTATATCTGTCATGAGAAGAAGGGAAACCAAAGGAAACATTCAAGTGTGGTCGCGTCTATGAAGTGGGTTTTCTTGAGCTTTAAATGAAGCCAAATGGGACACTCAGGAGGAGGAGCGACAGGGGTTCGTGAAGGGTAATAAAGTACAGGGCCAGCTCCTCACAGTTTAAGCTCCTATTTTATGATAACCCTAACTGGATTATTAAAAGCCTCCTCTGCGCACTCTAATTCGATAGCAGCGATAAGATCAAAGCATCTCTACCTCAAAAGTAGTCGTTTTCAAACCGCTTTATTTTGGCTTGGCCTGTTACGGTAACACCCCACGTCTTACCCTATTACCGGACGAACGTGGGAAAACATGGTGCTGTTCAACTTGACAAAAGAGTCGTTCATATCATATATTGAATCATGGATCATCTGTTTTAAATATATAGTTTTGATCCATTGAATCCAAACCAGACAGCAATCAGTAATTGTTAAAAATTCGTTTTTACGCACTACACTCATTCCGGACATGTGGCGCTTCTGGTCTTAATCCAACAACCAACAAGGAAAAAAAATAATAAAGTAAGAAGTTCCTTCTAACCTTAGACCATATTTATTTCATAGAACAGTTAAAACTAAAAATAGCAGATCAAAAATATTTGAAATATCTACCATATGCACAGCATCAATAGAATCTGGTGACTCGGCAGAGTGGAATGTCCGGGAGAACTATGGGTTAATTTAAGACTGGGGGGAAACCTGTTGCCAATTAGGATCACAGGGTAATGCCACATGTGAGCTATAGACACAGCGTATCTCCAGAACGCGCCAAAAAAAAGTATCAGAAACTATACGCAGAGACAAATAGACCAGCTCTTTCACCGAAGAATTTGAAAGCGGAAAATGTTTTGTTTTTATGGGATTTGGCGTTGTTAAGGATATAGTTGGGAAAACAAGTCATTTTAAGGGAGTTTAAGGAGGAAGAGAAGCGAGCATCAATGATGCGTAAAGACAATTTGAGGTTGGAGTCAATTTGATCATTAACAAGGATCTTATTTTTATTTTACCTTACGCACCACAATCAAATAAGATGACTAGACTAAACCCACTATTTATAATCTCAGTCACGGCGTTGTTAGGAATAACAGACGGTATAGGGGAGATATGTAGGGGGACACATTGTTTCCGAACCGGGGACTGGAACAGGCCGTGCGTCGGCGCTCACTGTCCGCCGGAAAGTTCGCAGACCGCCGCAATCCCGCGACAATCACACTCCTCTGCGCAGCGCAGACAAGCAAACCCCATTCATCATCAGCAGCAAGATTCTCAGGCTGGTTATCATCAATCCCCGAGCAGCCCAGCGGTACCGTACACTGTCTTCCACCCTTATCAAGGAGGCACAACATTAGGGACAGCTACCGGCACGGATGGAACTAGAAAAGCAAACCCGAGAACTGTCACGGCGGAGGTGTATCATCCCGATTGCGCGGGAGGGAATTGTCAAAGCAGCGGTGCGGCACAACGGCCGGTCATAAACGAAAACAGCTTTGCCCAGGGATGCAAAGGAATTGAATGTAAACTACCGCTGAGGATGCGCTCCAACCCCAAGGCACCGTGCGTCGGGGACAGCTGCGCCGCTGGTGAAGGTGTAGAGAATCGGAGGCGTAGTGCTAACCCGGTCCATGTGACAGACAGGGCAGCACAATTTATTGGAGAATTTCCAGTTTTTGGATCGGAACAGAGTGGAATGCCTTTCTTACAGTTGACATGCGACAGCGATATTAAACCAGGTCCGTGTGGCTCATGTACATTAAAATCAATACTTCATGCATACCTGCACCAATGAAAATGATCGATTGATTGAGAAAGAAAGGACAGAGAGAGAGAATCAGCGAATGGAGAGAGAGAGTGAATTGAGAGATATTTTCTGTTTGAGCATTTTATGTTTGAGAAAGTATGTCCGTGTAGGCCTTTACGCACGCAAATGATTCATGCATTTCTATTAACCCATATTATTCTCTACCGAACTTGTCGAACACGGCCGCAGGTACGAACGACGTTCCCTCTGAGGACGCGCTGGTGCTGCAGCTGAGGCTGCCGAAGGGCCAGGAGCAGCTGGTTGAGGCGCTGCGGGACCAGCAGGAAGAAGCGCGAGAGCTGCAGCGGCTCCTCAGCGAACAGCAGGGGGCGCTGCTCAGCCAACAGAAAGCCATACTGGACCAGCAGAGGAGGATTTACGAGCAGATGGACCAGGTATAGGCAGAAGTCCTGTTTCCATATGAGACGATAGACTACACTTAGAGACACAGTACAGGTGTGAATGTTAGGGTTGATCGCAGATTCCTTTTTACACAGTTATGTTTAATCATTCAAGGTATGCATACTGTGAATTGGTTAGACCTCTGCATAGAAATGTCATGTCCAGAGTGAACAGGGAGCTTGATATTATGGCTCTCTGGGGACATTTGGCTAGCGCACCCCTCATACCTGACCCATAGCCATCAAGTACGTTGTCGAAAGCAACAACATCAAAAACATTCAGTTTATTCACCTTCTTTTTAAAGACAAAAAGAGTAATTATATTACGTAATGAAATAGGCATGCTCCTTTCTACTCACTGGAATTTCATGCTGCTCCTGCGATCCCCAGGTGAAATCTCAGTACGGGCAGCTGCTTGAGAGCATGAAGCAGGTCTCCTTACAGAGTCTCCAGGGAGAGGTTGAGATCCAGCTGGAGTCTCTCAGGGGCCAGGTCAGGGACCCTCTCGTCCAGGCCTTCGCTGGGGTACATAAGGCCGACATGGAGGTCAGCGTCATGGAGGTACGACCGGATCCTTTTTATTCCCTTTCCTATCCCCTCTGAATGTGTGAATGAGTGAATAAGTGAGTGAGAGAGTGAGTGAATGAGTGAGTGAATGAGTCAGTAAGTGATTTATGGTGAGTTAGGGAGTGAGTGAGTGAGTGAGTGAGTGAATGAGTGAGTCAGTGAGTGAATGATTGAGTGAGGAAGTGAGTCGGCAATAATTTATAGTGAGTGAATAATTGAGTGGGTGAATAACTGAGTGAGCGAGTGAGTGAGTTGGTGAGTGATTTATAGTGAGTGAGTCATGGAGTGAGAGAGTGAATGAGTGAGCGAGTGAATCGGTGAGTGATTTACAGTGAGTGAGTCATGGAGTGAGAGAGTGAGTGGGTGAGCGAGTGAATCGGTGAGTGATTTACAGTGAGTGAGTGACTGAAAGAACTTAGGGAGGATGTAGAGAAAACACGTGACTCTGTGGAAGTATCGCCGTGCCGATATCGCTAGGTTACGTCTTAAGTTAACCCTTACCTCACTGTGCCCTACATCCAGATGGGGGGCCTCACTCTGCCTTGTGGGAAATGTAGTCCTGAGGAATACTGTGGGTTCTCCAGGGGCGGTCTTCCTCGCTGTGAGAGGTGCACAGTGTGTCCCGCTGGCTTCTTCCTGGTGGCACAGTGCACCGTCCACGCAGACAGGATATGTCAGGTGAGACTGAGGAAAGGACACAGTAAGTTCAACAATTTAGTAAAAATATCTTTGTAAAATTATCTCAATATATGAATTGTGTGTCTTGTTGTCTAAATCTATCCATGCAGACATAATATGTTAGGTGAGACAAAAATTAAAAGAGAAATTAAAACAATTTAATGAAAACATCTTTTGTAAAATCTCAATATATTAAGTGTGTGTGTGTGTCCTTGTCTTAATCTATGGGTGTGTGACAGGACAGAGATGAATGCCTGGAAATCACCAACCTCTGCAAAGACACACAGAAATGCCTCAACACTCCAGGTACTCTTTCTAGGATGTTCCTCTAACATAGTTCAGCTTGTATCTGGATATTTATTGTTATAATCTCCCTATCCTCTAACATATAAATATATATATATATGTATACTTTCCTATCAATTCTGGTATTGCATTCTAATGTTGTGTTATCATTTTTTTGGGAGTCATTGGAGCCTTTGAGACGCTCTCCTCTTCTATACTTTAAAAGGGAATTTGACACAATAGTTCTTGTTGATCCGTAACCCGTCTTCCCCATCTCGTCCTCTAGGTGGGTTCAGGTGCCAAGGCATGTTAGAACGCGAAGCTCGACTGGGCATGTGCGGCCACGCCTACTTCTACAACTTGGAGATGGAGGAGTGCCAGGCGTGTTCCGAGTGCGAGGGAGAACCGGCGGCCACACCCTGCACCCTCACCACAGACACCGTCTGCTCCGCCTTCGTCTCTACCTCCTCCTCCTCCTCTTCCTCCTCCTCCGTCGCCTCCGACAGCCCCCTGTCTCTAACCTGGGCCGGCGACGTGGGTCTACCTCCGGCCACGGCCCACCTCCCGGGGCACGCCTTCCCCACCCTGCAGCTCCAGATCCAGGGGAGGAGAGACGGAGGAGGGGGCCTGGTGTCGGTGGAGGCTGGGGGTCTGGTGCTCAGGCAGCACGGGCTGGTGTGGCTGGATGAGAACGTGGCGTTGAGCCACGGCTGCCGCAGCTTTGTCCAGGTCATTATATTTTGACACGTTTGTGATTTGTGTTTTTGTGTTTATCGATGGTTAAAGTTACAATTCGTGAGCTTAGAGTTAAAAGGTTCCATCTCCATTTTTGTCGAAATAGAGTTTTTTGCACATTTTGAACATTTGGGTGTTTCTTAATGCCTGTGTGGTGTTATTTTTTAAAACTATTTTGAGTCAGTAAATCATCAAATAAAAACTACATGCCCATTCTGCCAGCTTACATGTAAACATTTTGATCCTCAATATCTCTTAAGTAGCCTAAACGGAGATGGAACCTTCTAACTCTAAGCTCACGATTACGGTCACCTTCGACACGACACAATGGTTTAAATAAACACGACGCCATGACACTTAAACACAAGGTGTGTCTACAGACAATAAAATCCGATTGTAGTACTTTCTATGATCCATGGCCCAAAATGCGATCAATAGAGTTCTCAATGTATTCAAGTTGTTTATTATCCAGGCTGACAAGTTCCGTGCGTCCTTATTTGAAGTGTTATTCCTGTTTGGTGTCAGGTGTGCCTGCGTCTGAACGTCAGCGAGGGCTCGGAGCAGCGTGACCTGAGCGGGGTGCGGGTGGAGCAGCGCGAGGGGAAGTTCCTGCAGAGCGCCAGCGTCTCCGCCGTCGCCGAGGTAGCGCCGGGCCACGCCGTCTCCCTCTTCCTCCGCAGCGCCGGGCACCACTGTAACCATAGCAGCGACGGGCTCCGCCTCCACGACCCCGCGGCCCCGCCCCTCAGCCTCCTCTGGCTGTCCCACGACACAGGCGCGGTCGCCATGACGGCGCAGGCGGTGGCGTCGGCCCACTACCACAGCAACTACCGGCCCGCCTTCCGCGTCACCTTGACCTCCGACCCTTACGTGACGGGGCTGACCCACGACGGGCGGCACGTGCGCTTCGCCGAGGCGGGCAACGTGCGCTTCGTCTTCCAGCAGGCGCTCTACTCCATGGGCCAGCCGTGCGTGAGCGAGGGCTTCCAGCTGCTGGCGTACCTCAACCGGAACGGCACCGGTGCCGAGCTGAGCCGGGTCTTCAAGCCGGGCGTCCACTACCGGGACACGTCAGTGTCGCTGTCCGCCGCGGCCGCCGTGGGCCCGGGGGACTCCCTAGGGTTCGAGATCCTCTCCCCGGCGCAGTGCAACATCCGTTACTTTGGCGACGAGACGGCCATCAGCACGCTGAGCCTGGTGTGGGTCCCCGCCGCCCTCTCCTCCTCCCTCTCCGCCTCGGTGTCCCGATCCGGCCTGCCCTCCGGCGCGGCCCGTAACAAGCCGCTGTTCTTCCGGCAGACCAGCCCCGCCGCGGCCCAGATCAGCCTCTCCCCGGCGGCCGGCGGGACCGCCGGCTCCACCGACCAGAGACGGGACTTCGTCTTCAGGGAGAGCGGCACGGCCAGCCTCTCCATGGACCTCAAGCTGATCCACTCCTGCAGCCTGCTCAAAGTGACCCTCCTGAGGCGCGGCGGCTCCTCCGTCGGAAGGGAGGAGGGGGCTGGACGAGGGGAGGCAGAGGGGGTTCGGTGGGTGGCGCTGGCGCAGCAGGTGGCAGGTCCGATGGCAGAGGGCACACAGTGGGCCAGCGTGGCGCTGCGGGTCTCCTTCCAGGTGCGGAACGGCACGGCCGTGCACTTCCTGTTGGACTGCGTCCGCGGGCGCGTCAACGAGATCAGTCACATGACAGGAAGTGGGGTGTCCATACTGTGGGTGGCTTCATAGTGAGACGACAGCATATTGTAATGAGAATATATTCCAATGTTTCTGGATAGGGGAGGTTGAACAGTGTCTAAAGCATTTATTATACTGGGCTCCGTAAACAAGGAACTTAGGGTGTCGCTATTTGAAAAAAAAAAAATTTGTGACATATTTTTTACTATGTTTGAGAACCTGTCCATTTTACTCATTGTATATTTAAAGTATTAACAGAAATAAGCTGTTGTTAAACTACCATATAAAGCTGTGGTAGATGATGAAGATGATGACAACAGATTACATATTGATTTTGCTTGTTGGTATTTGTGTAGCGTTGACATGGTTTTTGTGTCTCAACGTGTACATGTGGTCATGGTCTCATGTATGTTATTGAGTTTGCTTATAGACACCGGAGCTTTCAGATAATATTAGTTGTGACTGGAAGAAAAAACATCTCTACTTTCATCAAGAACCTTTTTTTTTTTTTTTTTTTTACTGTACTACCAAGTCTGCTTTGAACTCTTAAAGGTGGTAAAGACCATGTGCTTCGTGTTAGCCACCATTTTCTAATATGCATTCCATGCC
>JAPMUY010010947.1:42500-57500 GCA_026901105.3 Galaxias olidus | reverse complement strand
CCAATAAAAGATGTTCACCGTCCAATAAAGTTATTACATTCGCTGGTCATGTGACCCACACACCTCGGAGCGTCCGACGATGACGCGGATGAGTGTGTCCTCGTCAGTCCCCGCCCCCTTCATGGCGGCGTTGAGGCGGCGGGCGAAGTACAGCTGGGGGTTCTTAGCGCACCTCACTGAACACAGACACGACAGGAAACAGTTAAATAACATGAAAATATTGATTTCATATCTCTGTGATGTTTGAATGGTGGCATATTTAGATGGTAACTTATTGTGAACATGCTAACGTACAACCTAATGTAAGTTTTAAACACATTGCTACAGAATGTACAATTCCTTATGGATAATTGCATACAAATGAGTGAAAGAAATATACACGGGGATTGGGATCGGTTTACCTATGGTGATGTAACAGTCCTTCAAAGTTCCAGTGGCCTCGTTGTCAATGGCATCCAGGATATCAGTCCCAGAGAGCTAGAGACGCCATTTTGGAACAAAACACGGGGCGTGTAAACAAAGAAAATCGTTCTTCGTCAATTAGGCAACAACTTTTTAATTACCAAACACTATCTTGTTCATCCAGTGCTTCTATTGTATATCCTTTGTTTTTTACAGTGTATTTAACTGCTTTAATATCTTAGTTTTATTTCACACTGTCCTCTTTGTTCTCTTTAGAGTGGACTATTTACCCACCGACTCGTAGATCTTGAACGTAGCCTGGAGCTGCAGGTAGTTCCTGTGTGCCAGGATGTAGCTGAACGTAGACTCGTCTGTCCCAAAACGACTCTCTCCTGCCTGTCAGCACAAATGACCCCCCCACACCCCAAAAACATTATCATCACTATCGTCATGACGTTATCCATGTCATGTCGTTTTTATTGTTGATTGGGTAAAACAATCCCTTTGAAAATAATAGGCGTTTTAAAAGCTACACATAAGCAAAGCGCTGTGTCTCACCTCAAACAGGGCTGTGGCGTCCTGCTCCGCCACGACTTCATCCACCTCAAAACCTTCGTCCCTGTCCGCCTGCCAGAGAGGAGGAGGAGGAAGAATAACAGAGAGAGAGAGAGAAAAAAAAGAATGAAGTGGAGGATGAAAAAGAGCAAACACTAACGTGTACACGCATTGACTGTGAACAACTGAATAAAATCTCCCCAGATAGGAAATATGGGGTGAGTCATTTCATGTTAGAAGTGTTCCTCGGCTGTGGAAAGAGGAAATTAACATTGAGTCGGACGGTTAAGAGGGGGATAGAGGGGGAGAGAGAGAGAGAGAGAGAGAGAGAGAGAGAGAGCAAGAGAAGGGCAGTTTGAAGAGAGAGAGGAGAGTCAAATTGCTTGGAGGCCAATGTTTGTCAAGTGGTTGCGAATGTGTGATTTAGTTACAAATTCAATGTTGCGTTTTTCTGCATGCTTGAGGCTCTAAACATTTGCTGTGCTTTACTCTATCAGCAAGTTTTAATTCCTCTCGAATGGTCAGTGATCATAACGAGATTAGAGCTACAGGTTTAAGCGACTAGACTTTCTGTCCTGCATGTAGCTTTCTGTAACTCCTCACGGCCACCTTTAACCTGTGGCTTCTCTGGGATCGACAGATGTGAAATCCCAGGGAGGGTCTGGTGGGTGTAAAGGTCACCTGCAGCAGAGCGAGGAGCAAGTGCTTCACATCCCCGCTGGTGTCATCGTCCAAGTCTTCTTCCAGGTCACGATGGTGGACTGAGGAACAGAGAGAACTCTTATGACTCAAAAAGGTTTCAATCGGTTTACTTTAGCGAGCTCAAATTGTAAAAGCGTACACGCTCTCAAAATGAATTGTATTGCAGTGAAATTAAGAAAATACTTTCAAAAAAGTTGCAGGTTTTAGACAAACAAAATCACAGCAAAGTATTTGTCTGCTTGTCCTTGTCTCCTGGTTTACTGAGTGACATTCAATTCGGTTTTTAATCCTAGATTAAAAAAAACATTTTCAATGGAGAATCTAAGATTTAGTCAAGAACTAGACTTAATCTATGTCCAGGAAACTGGCCCAGGAAACTGAAAAGTGTTGGAATCTCAACAGAAAACATAATTGAAGGAAAACATGACATGGTGAGTGTGTCGTGATTCACCCCGGACACACCCAGGCTATAGTTAAGCCCTTCTGGTCGGGTGGATGGGTTCCACAGACCACACATTCCTACGTGAGAGACACAGAACTGTGCTCGCTGTGGACCCAATGAGAGTACGTGGGAGTACCTACCCTGGGTATACGCTTCTTTGTATCGCAAGATGTCCTGTGTTGAAAAGTAACGGGAGAAAAGGTTTGTAAATAGTATGACAAAGGAAAACACACCAACACACACACACACAGTCATAACACACACACACACACACACACACACACACACACACACACACACAAACACAGTCATAACACACACACACACACACACACACACACACACACACACACACACACACACACACACACACACACACACACACACACACACACACACACACACACACAGTCATAACACACACACACAGAAAGGCTGAAAGGATAACAGAATCAACACTAATTTAATATAATCCTCCGTAAATATTGATTCACCCATAGCTTCATTAGTCAAAATTCTCCCTGTCTGTCATTCCAGCCCTGCCAGCAGTCTTATCTCATATAGACAGTCCCCATTGGTTCCTCGTCCCTAAGCGGACTCGCCTGATTGGTGGCGGTGCAGAGGATCTCCACCAGCACGTCCTCGTCGGTGCCCGCCCCCTTCATGGCCCGGCGGAGCTCTTTGGCGTAGTGGACGTGGGGGGGATCCAACATGGCCACCGTGGCCTTCTCAAAGCTACCGGTCAGTTCCTTCTTCAGCACCTCCTCGAGCTCCTTACCAAACACAGGCCGCGTTCAAAACACAAACACAATAGATTTAGGGTTAAGAACGAGCTGGATTCAGGCAGCGTTAAAAACACAAACACAATAGATTTAGGGTTAAGAACGAGCTGGATTCAGGCAGCGTTAAAAACACAAACACAATAGATTTAGGGTTAAGAACGAGCTGGATTCAGGCAGCGTTAAAAACACAAACACAATAGATTTAGGGTTAGGGGATGACATAGAGAACGAGCTGGATTCAGGCAGCGTTAAAAACACAAACACAATAGATTTAGGGTTAGGGGTTCACTTTAAGAACCAGCTGAATTCAAAAGCACTTTCAGTTTGTTCAAAACACACAAAAAAACAATGTTGTGAGAAGACTTTAGAGCACTTACATCGTCAAACTTTTCAAAGTAGGCTTGTTTTATCTCCACTCTCTGTGCTGAGGAGCGATTGGCCAGGATCTCAATAATGGCCTCCTCATCGGTCCCTAAAACACATGCAGGAGTTCTACAGTGTTTGGTACTATTGTTTTTATGTTGTATATTGTTACTGTATAATGATTATACATTAATTAAACAATCTAAGAAGAGAGGAGGGAGACTTACCGAGTCCTTTGCATGCTTTCCTGATGGCCTTGATATCAGCAACAACGTCAAAGTCCTCATAGGGAGTGACGGTGGGCTACAGCAGGGAATAAACGGAGATTATTATTACAAAACATTTAACATGCATTAAAAAATGTTTTTATTTGCCTACAGGCCTACAACTTTATGTTAGAAAGTAAGTTTATCAACTTAGCCGACCTGTAATTTTAAAGCAAACATTTTGAGATCCCTAGGCTATATCTTAACTATGGCTCTCTTTCCTAAAATATGAATCCGTTCTAAACGATTGTTTAGAAGTAGGAAAGGGTGCAGTCCCCGTCCGCTGAGTCACGGGACAAGCGGGCAGCTGCGTGGTAAAAGCTCTACTGTATTGATGCAGAGAGAGGCACCCTGGTTCAGCCTCCCCTTCCTCGCCCACCCTGTTCATGTAATACAATGCGGCCTTGTAGACGACAGCGAAAGCTGTTAATGTAAAAAAAAAAAAAATTTGATCCGCCCTCTGCAAAGATGCGAAGTGTCCTGCATTCTGATTATAGCTGCTGCATTGATTACGCCTAACTACAAAAAACACAAATGTTTTGCACTTAGTACTTATGGCTGTTTACATTTCTTTTCCCAACAAATGGAGTTTCAAACCAACATTATGGACTTTTCTGAATATTTAGAACGATAAAATACTATAAAAACTACAAATGTGATTGTTATATTTCACAACATAGCCCTATTCCGATTACCAAAACTAGCTTACCTGAACATTACCCATTTTAAAGATAATAAAGATGTCCTTCGGGGGGTGGTGTGCTGTGCAGAGGATGTGTCAGACCTGCCGGTTTTTCACTGTGACGGGGCACTTCTAAGTGCGCAGTGGTAGCGGAGTGGACACTATATCCATGTCCGGTGTTGCGTGGGTGACGTCATTCTTTTCTGCAAAGCGTTTACTGACCATCCTACGGTCAGTTAATATCAATTATTATTTATAAACTATTTGACTTTTAAAGAGACGTGGCATTCACACTGCCATAACAAATAGATTTCGTTCACGTGGTAATAACATTTAAGAGTGTTTTTTTTAACTGAAGAAATTCACTGTTTTCTCCCAAAACTGGTCCTTTTTTAAATATACGTAATAAGTATCACCTATAAAAAATAAAAAGAGAAAAAGCATTGTTCTAAAGAGTACGATGTTCCCACATGTGGACAATGGCTGATGGTGGGGGTCTTACTTATAGTCTTAATTTTCTACTACTTTTGTTTTGTCTTAAAATAGTGCTGGCAAGTCGATGTCTGTACACTCAGACAATACCTTTTAAAGGCATACTGCAGCGGCAAACCATTAAAATTTAAACCTACATGCAAAGTAATTTTCCCTTATTAACTTTTTGAAGTATTTGCTAGAACCCCTGTCATCAACGTCAATTAATTAAATATAATCAATTAATCTTGACCCCGTCTCCCTTCTGAGTCTGACCTTTGAAAATTATCATTGTAATTATTCCAATAAGACCATTGTTCATGCACAGCAAATATTTGACCTTAAAGATAATTTAATTGTACGTGAACATGTAGACACTACATGTTCACAAACATTTATAGTGCTTACCTCGGGATGAATTCCAGGGTTGTAGTTGTTACCTCTACGTACTCTATGTTGAAGTTGTTGTAGAAGCAGAACTGTACGGCAGTGAGGTCTGTTTGAATGTCAGGCTGGAATACCATTTCCCCCTCAATAGACACCATCACTTCCTTACACCTATAACGGAATCTCCTGAAAAACGTCAATACAATGCCCAGCATTAAGATAGATGGACCGATGGGAAGAGAAAGCTGTATCTCCGGTGTCTGCCTGTGTTTTTATCAAGACAAACACGATGAAGGCCAAAGTAACAAACAGTGGCGTTTGAAAGAGAACATCTGTGACCGTGACATCTAGAGCTCCACAGGTCGTATGTCAATAAAGAGTTCTGACTTTGTTTTCTTTCGATCACGTGAGCACTTGAAGAATGATAATATTATGGCCTGGTTTCCCGTACGGGGATTAAGCCTGGTCCTAGACTAAAAAAAAACATTTTCAATGGAAAATCTCCATTGACAGTGAGATTTAGTCTAGAGCTAGGCTTAATCCCTGTACGGGAAACCAGACCTTAGTCCATCAAGTATATAAACATTGTTTTTTCTAGTATTTACACTCTATAGAGTGCAACTTTTTTCTGATAGAATGGTTTAATGGTTTAATGTTTTTTTATGGTAAAATGGTTTAGAAACCTTTACATCTATGTACAGTACCAGTCAATAGTTTGGATACAATTTCCCAATTACTTCAATGGGAAAGTGTGTCTAAACCTTTGACATTTGCTGTGTGTATCTGACTATCTTTATGAAATTATCTTTTTTTTATATCTGTATTGAATAACAAGCCTCCAATGCTAAAGCTGCATCTGAGAGCTGTGGTCTCAAGGTCTTAGGTGCCTCAAGGGGCGGTAACCCTCGAACATCCTGGTGGACACAGGTGGGCAGGTTGAAGAAGGAGGCCTTCCGGGATATGCTATCCTGGGAGACTCCGGAGGCAGTTGCAAGGTACCGACAGGCCCGAAGAACTGCAGCCTCGGCCGTGGCAGAGGCAAAGCAGTGGGTGTGGGAGGAGTTCGGAGAAACCATGGAGAAGGACTTTCGGTTGGCACCAAAGTAGTTCTGGAAGACCATCCGACACCTCAGGAGGGGAAAGCAGGGAACCATCCAAGCTGTATACAGTAAGGATGGGACGCTGTTGACCTCAACTGACAAGGTGATTGGGAGGTGGAAGGAACACTTTGAGGAACTCCTGAACCCGACAAACCCACCGTCTATAGTAGAGGCAGAGCTGGAGGATGATGGGGGATCAGCATCAATCTCCCTGGCGGAGGTCACTGAGGTAGTCAAACAACTCCACAGTGGCAAAGCCCCAGGGGTTGATGAGATCCGCCCAGAAATGCTGAAGGCTCTGGGTGTTGAGGGACTGTCATGGATGACATGTCTTATCAACATTGCGTGGAAGTCGGGGACAGTACCTAAGGAGTGGCAGACCGGGGTGGTGGTTCCCCTGTTCAAAAAGGGGGACCGGAGAGTGTGTGCCAACTACAAAGGCATCACATTACTCAGCCTCCCCGGGAAAGTATACTCCATGGTGCTGGAAAGGAGAGTTCCACCAATAGTCGAACCTCGGATTGAGGAGGAACAATGCGGTTTCCGGCCTGGTCGTGGAACAACGGACTAGCTTTTTACCCTCGCAAGGATCTTTGAGGGGAACTGGGAGTATGCCAATCCGGTCTACACGTGTTTTGTGGATTTGGAGAAGGCGTATGATCTGGTTCCCCGGGAGATACTGTGGGAGGTGCTGCGAGAGTATGGGGTGAGGGGGTCTCTACTCAGGGCCATCCAATCTCTGTACTCTCAAAGCGAGAGCTGTGTCCGGGTCCTCGGCAGTAAGTCGGACTCGTTTCCGGTGAGGGTTGGCCTCCTTCAAGGCTGCGCTTTGTCACCTATCCTGTTTGTGATATTCATGGACAGATCTCACGGCGTAGCCGCAGGGGAGGGGGGCTGCGGGTTGGTGGGCAGAGGATTGCATCACTGCTTTTTGCAGACGATGTGGTCCTGATGGAATCATCGGTCTGCGACCTACAGCACTCATTGGATCGGTTCGCAGCCGAGTGTGAAGCGGCTGGGATGAGGATCAGCACCTCCAAATCTGAGGCCATGGTTCTCAGCAGGAAACCGATGGATTGTCTACTCCAAGTAGGGAATGAGTCTTTACCCCAAGTGAAGGAGTTTAAGTATCTCGGGGTCTTGTTCTCGAGTGAGGGGAAAATGGAACGAGAGATGGGCCGGAGAATTGGAGCAGCGGGTGCGGTATTGCAGTCGCTTTATCGCACCGTTGTGACGAAAAGAGAGCTGAGCCAGAAAGCAAAGCTCTCAATCTACCGGTCTATCTTCGTTCCTACTCTCACCTATGGTCATGAAGGGTGGGTCATGACCGAAAGAACGAGATCGCGGATACAAGCGGCGGAAATGAGTTTCCTCCGGAGGGTGGCTGGCATCTCTCTTGGGGATAGGGTGAGAAGTTCAGCCATTCGTGAGTAGAGCCGCTGCTTCTTTGCGTAGAAAGGAGCCAGTTGAGGTGGTTCGGGCATCTAGTAAGGATGCCACCTGGCCGCCTCCCTAGGGAGGTCTTCCAGGCACGTCCAGCTGGGCGAAGGCAGACCTAGGACCAGGTGGAGGGATTATATCTCCACACTGGCCTGGGAACGCCTTGGAATCCCCCAGTCAGAGCTGGTTAATGTGGCCCGGGAAAGGGGAGTTTGGGATGTCCTGCTGGAACTGCTATCTCCGCGACCCGACCCCGGACAAAGCGGATGAAGATGATGATGATGATGATTGAACAACAAACTAAACTAGGCTCGATGAAAAACCATCGTTTCCATAAAAATAGCCTACAAAACAATCAGTCAAGCACATGAAATGTTATGTGTATATAAGGCAAACATGTTTTGTTAATTATAACAAGGAAAAAGAAATGATAAATCCACATGGCCTTTCGGAGTGTTAAACTGACCGGTGCTGTGCAGGCCCTGATTATATCTGGAGCCAGCTCATCATAACTGCTTTGGTGTGGCACCATGTTAGTACTAGGTTTCACCACCAGGGATCAGACGTACTCTAAAAGTTAACATTGTCTTTCCCTTTCTTCATCATCATGACACATAATGTTGGTAGATAAATGAAATGGTGTGCGAAGCAATAAGCAATTATCCTAAGCCGTTGCATTTGGTTGTGTGATCATAGAAGTGCATAATCTGGTAGTGTGTGACTTTTTCAAAATGAACAACCTAGTGCATTGTCGTATTTCATATAAATATTTATTGCGGGGTGGAGGGGGAGTGGAGGCTTGTTTATCTACATGCGGTTATTAACGGAGCACAACATAAATGTACAATATAAATACTATGTGGATGCAACAGTTTGTTTTTCATCAGGCCTACAGGACAACACTGTACAGAGGCGACGACGGTACACATCATTGGCTGGTGGTCCAGGTTCAAAGGTTCACTTGATAAAACAGTCTTAAAACAGTCTTTAAAAAAATACCAAGCATTTGTTTTTGAAGTTCACACACAGGTTAAATACATACGTTGAATGTGGTTTTCAGATGTTCAAAAAAACTGCAGTGTTGAGTTCAAATGTCTACAGAACGAGAAAAACGATTGAAAGAATTAGACTGAGTGCCAAAATCTATGTCTGGTGTTTGGCAGTGAATATATATACATCTGTCTTCGCTGTTATGCAGGAGCCATTTTAGAACAAGTGCAAACAGATGGAGTGGGGACTCTTAACCGACTGGTGTCTTTGGCCCTGTGGCTAACAATGTGCTGTTGCTTCGTGGTAAAAGAGAGTGGCTTCTTCATGCAATGGTCTGGTGGAGACGAATAAACAAACACAGGATCTCAACCCCCCCCCCCCCCCCCACACACACACACACACACACACTTACATGCTCCTGAATACGGTTAAGTTAAATACACCTCCCCCCTCCATACACACACACACACACACACACACACACACACACACACACACACACACACACACACACACAAACGTACATGCTCCTGAATACGGTTAAGTCAAATACACCTCCCCCCTCCATACACACACACACACACACACAAACACACACACACACAAAACAAAAAAAAACTGAGCTCTGTATGTCAGTTGCTTTGATTGTAAAATTAAAACAGTAATGTTGCAATATCAAGTAGCTATACGAAACAGAATAGAAATCAAGCATGAAAATTTCGTTGGATTTTGATCTTTGAGGCGTGGCATCTTAAATAATTTCACACACACACACACACTCACACACACACACACACACACACACACTTTTCACACACACACTTTTCACAATACAACATGTGTATGCATCGTTTGGGTAAAGGCTCCAGATGGGGAGCAGGGAATTTTCAACTTCAAGTATAACAAACAATTGTACATCAGACTGGGAAGGAAGTGGCCGGGAGCCTTCATGGATATTTCAGTAGCGCTCCAATTATTCCTGGTGTGGCACGACAGGGTATAGAAGAAAAGCCGGTGTACATTATTCATAGCAATGCACATGGTTTCAAAAAGCATCATGTCACGGGGGAAAAGATCTCATAGGCAACAACATCACACGTCCCACGGTAATTACCACAGATCAAATGGACACCTAGACTGGTTGTTTTTCCACATGCTACAGCATTTCTTAAAAGGGTTACATCGGAGATAAGACTTCAATTTATAACACGATCATAGAATATCGAAGGCAAGCAACACGTTGGATTAAAACGACACGTTGAAAAGTGTCTTCTGAACAATTCCCACTATTCTGTACATATTCCCAATTTCTACCTTAATTTTGCTCCAAATTTAGGCAGCCCATTCAATAGTATTCAAAACAGCACGAGTGGGCATTTTGCCTTTATGTAATTCTTGTGCCATTGCCTGCCTTCCAGGGTGTAAAAGCACCCTAACGAGGCTAATCTAGATGTCAATGCCAGTCCATCTCAGTTTAATAGAAATATTAGATATCTTTGAAAGCCACCTCCCCTTAAAAATTGCTTGAACATTCACATTTGCAGAACAAGGCAATACATGTTTCGTAGTTTGATTTTACAAGTAATATAAGCAGTTCACGGTAAAAAAATAAATCAAAATAAAACAAACAAATTGTTAGATATTTATGTGAAAACACCCACGAGAATGCAATCAGTGTAAGCAAATAGAGCAGACTCAATACTCCTAATGCCATTGAAAATAAAGTGACTTTGAGTTGCATGTAATCGCCACGGTAACGACACAGGTTTGTAACAAAACAAATGCTCTTTCAATGTTGGAATTACTCCCACCCATGAAAACAAACCCTTCGCAGAATTAAAATAGAACAACAACATCATCAACCATAAATATCCCATGTAAAACATATACATATTTTTTTGAGTGCTTCCAGTGAATACAAAAACAAACATGCCCAAAGTCCCGTCCGCCACCTCCGTCACACCTCCGTCATCAGGCGTTGGCTCCGGGTTCTTTGTCGGGGAAGTCCCAGGGGCACACCTCCGCCGTGGGTTTGACGGGGCTGCTGGCCACCGCGGGGGCTGTGACGCTCAGAGAGTTCTCTCTCTGCCGCTCGGCGTGCGAGGCGCCAGTCTGTGTGTGGGCGGGGCTGGCGGTGGAGGGTGGGGCCTCCCAGGGACACGCCTCCTCCCTCTGCTTCTCCACCGGAGCCTCGGGGTCCCTCGTGGAGCTCCTCCGCCTCCCCGACGACGCGGCAACCTGGCCGCCCTCGGACGATTGGCTGACGCGCCTCCTCTCGGAGCAGGAGGAGGAGGAGGCTTTGCTAGAGGAGCTCCGCCTCTCCCTGCTCCTCTCTCCTCCACCTTTGCGTTCCTTCTCCTTGGAGGAGCAGGAGCCCTTCCTTTTCCTCTTGGAGTGCGGCGTCGGGCTGCGGTCGCCTCCTCCTCCTCCTCCTCCTCCTCCTCCTCCTCCTCCTCCTCCTCCACTGCCGCTGTAGGCCTTCTCTTGGTTGGGAGACGGGGATGGGGGCGGAGCGGCGTCGTAGTCCCAGGGGCAGATCTCCACCATCAGGCTCGGGGGCTGCAGCAGGCTCCCCGTGGACTTGGAGTGGTCCGAGTGTAGCGCTTTGGCCCTCCCGTCTGTGGGGGTCACGCTCTTCTTCCTCCGGATCCTGTCCGGTGACAGGGCGTTGGAGTCCCCGCCCAGCATGGGCTGCTCCTCCTCGGGCTTGAGAGGCAGAGGGGAGCGGGGGGGTTTCCTGGAGGTCTCTCTGGCCTCCTCCCTCTCGCCTCCTTTGTCTTTGGAGCGCCGTCGGTTAGCGGCGGGGGACTGGCCGCATGTCTTCTGCTGCTTCGGCTGAGAGCGGCTGCTGGCTTTGCCGTTCCCCCTGTGGACCGCGGTGGTTTCTCCCGGAGCTATGGAGACGTGCTTCTGGGACTTTCCATCCGAGGATGGAGTAGGGGGGTCCTCGACGTCCCAGGGGCACACCTCGGAGAGGTCGTAGAGATTCCGACCCGGTTCGGAGCAGATGGACGGCTGACTGCCACTCACCTAACCAATCAGAGAATAGATAGATAGTTGTGATGAATACACCTAACCAATCAGAGAATAGATAAAGAGTCACGGTGAATACACCTAACCAATCAGAGAATAGACAGATAGTCGTGATGAATACACCTAACCAATCAGAGAAGATAAAGAGCCATGGTGAATACACAAGGCATTCTAATTCAATGTAATTACAGTAATTCATCCACAGAGCAAATGATTCAGTCTGGCTATAATTATCATTATAGAGGAGCAAGAATACATTTCCTTTACAGTACATTTTCTTTTAATTATATCATTATTATGTAACTTATCATTTGATGATTGAATCCATACAGCTAATTATTCAAACCAGCTTTGATTATCTATAAAAATACACATTAATAAAAAGATTAAGAAATTACGTCATAATGAAATGCAAACAAAAAAAATGTACAGTGTTACAAAGCTTACTTTTTACTTCTAACTCTTTGTGATTACTCATTTTACCAAGGTTCAGGTGAGGTCAATCTAAGCACGTTTACAAGTCAAACCTTATGATAATAAATCGCCTGAGACTTTTTCTATTAACCATTTTATTAGAATCATAAGCTTACGGGAGGTCCTCATTCTCTCAAGAGAATCCTGGAAGTCCCAGAACAATGGGATTCACAGGTACAAGTAGTGCTCCCCTTAGCAACCCTATAGCAACCCTTATCACACCTCCTTAGAAATGAACATTCCCCTCCTTTTGGTCTAGCAGCAGGAAGTGACACGTTTTTCCAAGACAGCATTTTACTATGAAAATACTTGTTTACTAAAATAAAACAGAATGAAATTATACACTCATTGCCTTTAGAATAATTGATTACAGGTTGATAACCTAATTCCTAACAGTGTAATACAGGTCTGCCATATTGCTTCATAATGCCCATCTTCATCTAACAGTGAAACAGAGGACTTACCAGTTGCTTCATAATGCCCTTATTCATCTAACAGTGTAACCAACAGAGGACTCACCTCTTGCTTCATAATGCCCCTCGTCATCTAACAGTGTAACTAACAGAGGACTCACCTGTTGCTTCATAATGCCCTTATTCATCTAACAGTGTAACTAACAGAGGACTCATCTGTTGCTTCATAATGCCCTTATTCATCTAACAGTGTAACTAACAGAGGACTCACTTGTTGCTTCATAATGCCCTTATTCATCTAACAGTGTAACTAACAGAGAATTCACCTGTTGCATCATTATGTAATCATCTAAGTGTAACTAACAGAGAACTCACCTGTTGCTTCATAATGCCCATCTTCATCTAACAGTGTACCTAACAGAGGACTCACCTGTTGCATCATAATGTAATCATCTAAGTGTATCAGAAGACTCACCTGTTGCTTCATGATGCCCATCTTCATGGGGGTCTTGCTGTACTCCACGGACTGGCTGATGATCATCTTGTTGGGGTAGCACTCGGGGGTCTCGTCCACCTCGCACAGCGCCCGGCCGTCGCGGCCCCGCTGGCCCTCCTTGGCTGCGGGCTCGCCCCCGCCGTGGTTCTTCCCCGTCAGGCCGGGCATCTTCTCCTTGGCGCTGGCGATGACGCTCAGGGACTTCTGCATGATGGAGGTCTTCAGGTGGACGGGCTTCTTGTCCTGGGCCAGGTCGTGGGCGCTGAGGGACTTGCAGACCAGCGGCGCCGACTCGGCGGACTCGCCCGCCGGCTCCGCCCTCGGCCCGCTCGCCGGTTCCGCCGTGGCGGGGCTCCTCTTCACCTGCTTCCTGCCGCCGATCAGCGAACCCAGCAGCGACCCTTCGCCGCCTCCGACCACGCCGGCGGCGGACATTTTGTCCCCGGAGCCGTCGCGGCCGCCGCTGTCCACGCCCTGGTCGCAGACGTTGTCGTAGCTGTGGGACTTCTTGAGGCTCGGCACCCGGTTCTTCAGGGAGTCGTCCCGGGTCTTGCCGTGGTGGGGGTGGTGGGGGTGGTGGGCAGGGTCAAACGGGTTCCGCCTCAGGGTGCTGCGGGTGCTCCCGTGCTCGCTCCCGTCGTCACGGCTACACTGCCGGTGCATGTGTATGCTCTCTGGGATCTCCGTGATGCGCCGCATGAGCGAGCGGCCCAGGCCTTTCTTGGAGCTCCGCTTCTTCTGCAGGTGAGGGTTGTTGGCCAGCATCTTCTTACGCTTGTAGACCTCCAGCTGGGAGTACAGCTTCTTCAGCTCATCCTGGGAAAGATGCAGTAAGACAAGCGGTAAGGCAGTGGTTCCCAATCCAGTCCTCAAGACCCCCCAAGCCGTTCCAGGTTTTTAATCCTTCCCATTTACTAATTAGCACACCTGATGTAATTAGTCACCTACAGCAAGGCCTTAACTAATTGCACCAGGTGTGCTTGCACTGGGGGGAGATCCAATTCCTGGCATGGCTTGTGGAGCCTCCGTCTGCTATTAAAATAACAGAAAGTGCGTACTCACACAACACGTCTTCAGGTTGACAATTCCCCACACACACAGAATAAATCTAAAGCTTGCAAATCATACATAATGGGAATTCATATGGCGTCTCTTCAAGTAGATAGTTCCACACACACAGAGTGAAGCGCAAAGGCCACTCACCCGTAAGTGCGTACTTACAGTATACAACATGTTCTCAGGTAGATAATTCCACACACACGGAGTGATGCGCAAAGGCCACTCTCCCATGAGTTCATACTTACAGTATACAACATGTTCTCCGTTAGATAGTTCCACACACACAGAGTGAAGCGCAAAGGCCACTCTCCCATGAGTTCATACTTACAGTATACAACATGTTCTCCGTTAGATAGTTCCACACACACAGAGTGAAGCGCAAAGGCCACTCACCCATGAGTTCATATTTACAGTGTACAACATGTTCTCAGGTAGATAGTTCCATTTACAAGTCAAAGACCAAAGCCCCTCACCCGTATGTCCTCTGGGTCCAGGCTGTGCTCACTCCAGGCCGAGGTGATGCTGCTGTTCAGGTAGGACCCAGAGCGGCCCATGTCCAGCTCCTCCTCGTAGGCCTCCGTGGCGATCTCGTCCCGCGCCTGGGTGCCGTTTGACAGAAACTACACGGACGCATGGTTTAGTTAATCTCACATGAAATATATGTATACAAAATAATATATATACTATATAGATTTTATATAATACAGTTAACAAAGTACTATAATAACACAATATTATAAAACACAAAATGAATAAAAGAACAGAATAAAAGGTATCCCATGGTATGCATTTAGCATACAAAATACAGTTATATTGTAGGCTAAATGCATACTGTACAATTCAATTAAATAAAGCTGAAGATTACACAAAAAATAAATATATAGTGAATATACAGTATACATATAGTATTTATATATATATATATTTTAACCCCCATTTTTAT
>JAPMUY010010947.1:22500-37500 GCA_026901105.3 Galaxias olidus | reverse complement strand
AACAAGCTCAGCTACTCCTCTTCATAAACACACATCATAATAGAGGAAAAAGCCAACTTAGAGGATAGGAATATTTTATGTGTTGTTGTTGTTGTTCTGTGTGTGTGCACGTGTGTGCACGTGTGTGTGTGTGTGTGTGTGTGCGTAAACATGTCTGTGTGTGTTGACCTTCTAAATAAACTAATTGTAACTAATAATACACAAGAGGAACAGTTTTGGTGTTCGATTCTCCTTAAGCCAATTTACAAAATGTACTCCCAAGGAAAAAAACAAATGGCTATCATCTGTCTGACTGTACGACAGCCTGACTGACTGGCTGAGTGTACGACAGCTGGACTGACAGACTGACGGACTGACAGTCTGACTGATAGACTGACTGGCTGCACAGCTGGTTGGTTGATTGCCTGGCACTCTTTCGGACAGTCTTCAAATATCAAAGCCTTTTTTTAAACTCATTAAGATTTCCATTCAACAGCACAAGAGAAAATAGTTAATAAATATGTACAGCAGTGTCTAGCAACATAAAGGCAGTGTGTAAAATCTCACTATGGACATACAAATGCTAACTGCATGTCCGAAAAAAAACAAAAAAAACAACAACATCGACTAAAATGAAATGATAATGCAACAATGTCACGAACTAATCAAATGAAAAAGCTGGTGAATGTTGACACAAAGTCCGCTTGTTCCCGTTTACAGACTGTTCAGACGAGGAACAACTTCATATCGCTCGTTCATCAGTAAAAGATTAATTGTCCAATCTTCAAATCATTCATTCATCAGTAAAGGGTTCATAGTTCAATCTTCAAATCATTCATTCATCAGTAAAGGGTTCATAGTTCAATCTTGGCCAGTTTCATTTTGCAGCCAAGAACCATCTCTTTGTTACGACTTTAATTCGGTCAACCGTCGAGAAAAACCTTCTCATTCCTATCTTTTAGTGGGTCCAAAACGCAGCAACAAACTGATTGTCATCCCCAAATGATTAATGCCATAACGACTGTGGGGATTACGTCGGAAACCCGGATTATAATTTGTCTGCAAGTGATTAGAGTTCATCCTTATTCATGAAAACGGAAGAAATCCTTACTAATTACACGGCACTTAAGAGGCCGTTTGGTATGCAGGCCGGACTGTTCGGAAGAGAGGGGATGATGAATTTGAATCAATCGTGAGTTGATTTAATCAGCACATTTCATCATTAATTCACTTCACTAATTGTTGCATATACTTTGTCACATATCAATTTAAATGAAAATATATAAAAAAACAAAAACAGTTACATGTTTCTAATTGTTTGTTTAATCTACTAGTAAACAAATATAAAACGCATCTCCGTGTTGTTTTCTCTGGCCTTCACAACAATAAAATGGCAGCTTCAAACGAGTCCAAAAGATTTAAACTAAAAGAAAAGAAAATGGAATGTGTTGCCTTTTTTCCTCTGTTGGTAGGGTTCTGTTTGCTGGGGTATGGAGTCGGAACATCATTACATATTCCCCCTGTTCCTCTGCCCGCAACAACAGGCCAACACACACACACACACCGTCACAAACACACACACACCGTCACAAACACACACACACTGTCACAAACACACACACACACACAAATTCCCACACTCCCATACGCAAGTATACACACACACACACACACACACACACACACACCGTCACAAACACACACACACACTCTCACACTCCCATACGCACGTATACACACACACACACACACACACACACACACACACACACACACACACACACACACACACACAGTTTCTTTACCATCTCTGTCACTCTCCTTCCTATACAAAACAAAAACATCTCCAACATACTTTCCCAAACCGTTCCACAAATTCGCGCCTCAATACCTATTCTTAGACACCCTATCTGTCGCAAACACACACACACACACACACACACACACACACACACACACACACACACACACACACACACACACACACACACACACACACACACACACGCACACACACAAACACACCCTCAAGTTGAACGTTGTTCCTGTCTCATCTCCATGGTGACCTGAGCAGTCCTCCTCTCCCCTCTCCCCAATCCTCCTCTCCCCTCCTCTCCCTGCTCCCCCTCTCCTCTGTTTCGTGCCGAAAGGAGGTGGTGACTCTGTCTCTGCATTCCGGCGATGTCTGTCTCCAGCTGAACCCCTCTCATTCCCCTCACTCCTCGCACACTCTCACTCTTTCTCAGACCACTTTCATCTACTCTTCTCTTTTCTGTAACTTTTCTCCACCCCTTTCTCTCTCTCTCTCTCTCTCTCTCTCTCTCTCTCTCTCTCTCTCTCTCTCTCTCTCTCTCTCTCTCTCTCTCTGTCTCTCCCTCAGTTCCCTAACAATGCCTCAGGGAGGAGAGGAAGGGAGGCTCCCTCTCAAAGGACCTTGGCCCTTCCAGCTGTCAGACGGACGGAAGTTACATCTGCACACACACACACACGCGCGCACACACACACACACACACACACACACACACACACACACAGTACACACGCGCCTAACACACACACACACACACACACACACACACACACACACACGCACACAAACAGTACACACACACATACATGCAGTACACACGTACCCAACACACACACACACACGCACACACACACACACACACACACACATACAGAGTACAACACACACACAGTCTAACACACACGCGCCTAACACCCCCCCACACACACACACACACACACAGTGCAGATGCGCCTAACACACACACATACACACACACACACACACACACACACACACACACACACACACACACACACATACACAGCACACACACCCCTACACACACCCACACAGTACACACGCACACACACACATACGGTACACACACAGTACACACGCGCTGAACACACACACCCCCCCCCCCACTCACCGACAGCCATCATGTAGTCCCAGCGGTCCAGCAGACACATGCTGAACTGCAGCCCCTCGGCGGTGACGCCGGCGTCGACGAGCGCGCGGGTGGGCTCGGGGGTCTGACACACGGCCGAGGTCCACGCCACCAGGAACCACAGCACCACCAGCACGATCAGCCCCAGGAGGCGCAGCACACGCCAGCTGGTCATGTAAGGGGTCCGCTGAGCTGTACGGGACAGGAACACCTTCAGCACCCTGATGAGAGAGAGTGGGGGGAGGAGGGGAGAGGGAGAGAGAGAGGGAGAGAGGGGGAGAGAGAGATCGAGAGAGAGAGGGAGACAGAGAGAGAGGGGGAGAGAGAGTGAGAGAGAGGGTGGGAGAGAGAATGAGGGTGGGAGAGAGAGAGGGAGAGAGAGCAAGAGGGAGAAAGAGAGGGGGAGAGGGAGTGAGGGAGGGAGACAGAGAGAGGGGGAGAAATAGAGAGAGAGAGAGAGAGAGAGAGAGAGATTGTGACCGGTTGACAAGGTGAAGAAAAATATATTGATTCCTCGGCTCAATCTGTATTTGTTCATGACACTTTCTTCTCTCTAGACCCATGGGTTTCTAGTGGTGAGTTGTTGAAGTGCGTGGAAGCCTGTGAGAACATCAGCAACCCTTCATGAGGACCAACAAGATCAGAAGGATAGCTTGAACAAAATACATCAGTGACTATTTCAGCACCATGGACAGTGACCGTTTACTCTTGTTTTCCTTAGGCCTTCATCATTAACGTTGTCTGCATTTGTGTTTCTTTCGTTATTTTCAGACTGTATAATTACCGTACCAACAGTTGCTATAGCGATGCATTTTTTTGTTGTTGCTGTAAACAACTGTTTGATGAAGCCATAAAGACGTATTTTTGCCTTCACCCTGGATAAATATGACCAAGCAAATAATTTACGACACAAAAACTGTAAAATAAACTGTGATAAAAAACAATGCCGCATGCAATTTATCTTATTACAATTTATTTAACACTCTCGATTTCAACAATGCTCACCAGCCCATGATCATTCTTCAAGAGGAGCTGGAGCCTGTTGTTAAATAAAATCACATGACCTCTTTCCTTCAGATAGTTTGAACACAAGGGGACTCTTTTCAATGCATATTTCACATGGTCACACCACCAATATAAGTTTAACCCACCAGGCTTTTAATGCACCTCTAACCTACACAGGCAATATATGACAAACATCCCTGAACATCATTTCCTACAGTCAAGGTAGAATAATCTTTCGCGTGAGGCGTTGCGACCTTAACAATATAAGCCCTGCTTTCTGAGTGCCCTAAGCATAGCTAGTCCATCCTTCCTTCCATTGACGTGAGGGGTGGAGGGGGGGGGGGGGGGTGCGGGGAGGGGGAGGGGGGGAGGACAGTGACTGGTGACGCGCGGCTCTGTGATTGATCCTTCATCAACCCCGGCGTGGGTGAGGCTGTGCGGCCGCCCTGAGGGCTGACCTCCTCAGCTGCCACACAGAGCCTCTACCAGGAGAGACTTGATTGGTAATTCAGCCAAGGGAAGAGGATGAGTGACCTTTGACCCCCGGGACAGAAGGAAGAAGATTGAGGGTGTATTTATAAAAATGCTCGAGCAGCTCTGACAGGTAGGCGGACAAAGAGACACACACGCACGCGCGCGCACACACGCACGCGCACGCGCACACGCACACGCACACACACACACAAAACACAGTGAAACACACAAAACACACACAGACCAATACTGATACATACTGCATACACCGACACACTTACATACACACACACACACACACACACACACACACACACACACACACACACACACACACAGACATACACCCAATCACATACAAACACACACACACCTGTTCAGATTGGGACATTGGCTCCGCTGTGTGGAGTGAAATTTACAAAGGGCAGTGTGAAGGGCAACTCATTTCCACGGGCGGATATAGAAGGAGGAGGAAGAGGAGGGTGAGGAGGATGTAGAGGAAGGAGGAAGAGGAGGGTGAGGAGGATAGGTTAGGTCTGACTGGCCTCCCAATGAGACTGGCTGTTCATAGTGAGTATCAATGAGACTGTTCATAGTGAGTATCAATGAGACTGTTCATAGTGAGTATCAATGAGACTGTTCATAGTGAGTATCAATGAGACTGGTCATAGTGAGTATCAATGAGACTGGCTGGTCATAGTGAGTATCAATGAGACTGTTCATAGTGAGTATCAATGAGACTGTTCATAGTGAGTATCAATGAGACTGGCTGTTCATAGTGAGTATCAATGAGACTGGCTGTTCATAGTGAGTATCAATGAGACTGGCTGTTCATAGTGAGTATCAATGAGACTGTTCATAGTGAGTATCAATGAGACTGGTTGGTCATAGTGAGTCTCTCTCTCTCTCTGCATGAGGACAGCATCGCGTCAGATCACACAATGCAATCAGAAAAGTATCAGTATCACAGACACATCATTTAAAGTGTCTCCTTGAAAATCTGGGGGAAACGTTGTTTGACTTCATGTTAAGTTTAGTACAATAGGGCAGAGTTTAGTACTGTTTAGAACCAAGTACAATAGGGCAGAGTTTAGTACTGTTTAGAACCAAGTACAATAGGGCAGAGTATAGAGTAAAGTAGAGTAGAGCAGAAGAGAAAAGAGTAGAACAGAGTAGAGCAGAACAGGTGTAGAGTAGAGTAGACTACAGTGAGTAGAGTAGAGTAGAGTAGAGTAGAGTTGAGTATGGTAGAGTAAAAATTAGTAGAGCAGAGGAGAAAAGAGTAGAGCAGAGTAGAGAAGGAGTAGAGTAGAGTAGAGTACTGTGGTGTAGAGTAGAGTAGAGTACTGTGGTGTGGAGTAGAGTAGAGTACTGTGGTGTAGAGTAGAGCGGAGCAGAGTAGAGTACTGTGGTGTAGAGTAGAGTAGAGTACTGTGGTGTAGAGTAGAGCGGAGCAGAGTAGAGTACTGTGGTGTAGAGTAGAGTAGAGTACTGTGGTGTAGAGTAGAGTAGAGTACTGTGGTGTAGAGTAGAGTAGAGCAGAGTAGAGTACTGCGGTGTGGAGTAGAGTAGAGTACTGTGGTGTGGAGTAGAGTAGAGTACTGTGGTGTAGAGTAGAGCGGAGCAGAGTAGAGTACTGTGGTGTAGAGTAGAGTAGAGTACTGTGGTGTAGAGTAGAGTAGAGTACTGTGGTGTAGAGTAGAGCAGAGCAGAGTAGAGTACTGTGGTGTAGAGTAGAGTAGAGTACTGTGGTGTAGAGTGTGGTGTAGAGTAGAGCGGAGCAGAGTAGAGTACTGTGGTGTAGAGTAGAGTAAGAGTACTGTGGTGTAGAGCAGAGTAGAGTACTGTGGTGTAGAGTAGAGTGGATTACCTGTAGAGTTTGAGAATGACGGTGCCGTAGGCGATGGAGAACCCCAGCAGACGGACCCACCTCAGGAGAATACAACGGAACACACTGGGCTGGAAATACAGGATCATCACCTTGGAATACAGAACACCACGTTACAATACAATAGAACAAAATAGAACAGCAACACATTGGAAATACAAGATCATCACCTTGGAATACAGAACATAGAATATCAACACACTGGACTGGAAACTGTGTGTGTGTGTGTGTGTGCGTGTGTGTGTGTGTGTGTGTGTGTGTGTGTGTGTGTGTGTGTGTGTGTGTGCGTGTGCGTGCGTGCGTGCGTGTGTGTGTCTGTCTTTAATGCATATATGTTTGTGGGTGTGTGATAGAATGCAGCCAGTGGGCTGTGAAATGTCAGGTGATTGTTTCAGTCCCGCTCGTTACTGAGGGAGATAGGAGACTGAGCCGGGCCAGGCTAGGCTAAAGACACGGGTCACTGGTGCCATGCGAAGCCACATGACAAAGCCTGTGTGTGTGTGTGTGTGTGTGTGTGTGTGTGTGTGTGTGTGTATGTGTGTTTGTTTGGCCAGCTTTTGTTACACACACCACACACTCTCCTGCGGAGTCTCTAGGACATGAGTCTGTGTTTGGAGCAGGACGCCTAATGTCACATCTCGAGAGACCTCAAACGCTGTTTCACACCACGTACGGAATAAAGAGCAGACACCCCGAGCGTTCTTTAAACAAGGGTTTTCCGACGCTAAATTACGAACAGGGATTTACTCACTAGTCTCCCAGACGTCTATGGTGGACATCATTTTGAAACAAAAACACACCCTAGTTTCGGCCTTGACGCTGAGCACCCTCAAAGAAAAACCACCCTCCATCCCGGTCAGAATCCTAAACCATCGTCACAGGAATCTCACCTATTTAAAAACACGCACCGCCTACGCCACGGCGAGTGAGCTTATCCGAGTCTCATTTGAGACGAGCTTTTGGGATTCTGAACACATCTGGATTCCCGCACGCGCGTCACAGGGTGCACCGGCGGAGGCGAGCCGGCGTGCGTCATCTCCCTGCAGAGCCCCCCGTCACTCATCTCCGGCCCACTCCCTTGATGCTGTGGCGCTCTCAGTGACGACGGCGGGTATCCGCTGTAATTAAGCCGCGGTGGCGGCGGGCGCACCTGCCGGACGCCCACGCCCACGCGCGCACGCAGACACACGCAGAGAGAAACACACACACACACACACACACACACACACACACGCACGCGCACACACACACATACAGAAACAGACACACACGCCCATGCGGGCACGCACGCAGACACACAGAGACAGACACACGTGTGCACGAGCACACATGCCCGCGCATGCACGCAGAGGCACACACAGAGACACATAGAGACAAACAAACACACACACACACACACACACACACACACACACACACAGACACAGAGAGACACACAGAGACAAACACACACACACACACACACACACACACACAGAGACAAACACACACAGAAACAGACACACATGTGCACATACACACACCACCCACACACACACACACACACGCACACCACCACCTCACCACTCTCGCACTCTGCAGGAAGACTGAAAAACATCGGTCACTAACAACGAACATAAGGAACTGCCGTCTCTACAAGGTTAGAAGAACTGTAACGGTAATCATCTGAAAAGATGGACTGGAGAACAACGTGCTCTCATGGGTTCTCTGAATTGCACTGGGTTGACGCTGAACACAGAGTGTACAACACTATGGGGGAAAGGTAATTAATGATTTGAAAACCCATTTGCTAAATGGCATAGCTGACTGTGTTCTTACCTAGAGAACCCGTTCCTCCGTAGGTTTAAACATGGCAGAATCCATACAGCCTCCAAAACAAACCAATCCAAATCATTAGAATAATGTCATTCTGCAGAACGAGGACATGTGGTAAAGTAGCCCTGCATTACTAATACTATGGGGTAGAAATGGGCTTGGGCTTTATAATTTAGTACAGGTAAACAGGGGCTGTGATGTTTCTTCTCTAAATGCTCAACGCCACCATTTATGGCTCTCTGTATCATAGACCGGACAAGACAACGCAGCAATAAAACGAGATTAAAGACCGGAGCAGCTACTTTGACGACGTTGTTTTTCCGCGTGCCGGCACAGCAATCATTTTTATTGATTATTCTTCGACAGGAAATTATTGATTGATTGCGTTGCTTGCTGCTCTGACATCCTCAGAGCTGAAAATCAAAGAACCTACAAACGCTGCTGCAATGCAAACAAATCTTACAAGAGCACCATAGAGAATATTGAAATATCACGTTTAGTCGTGCTTTAAGAGTCCTCGTCCCTGCTCGTGTGTCAATAAATTACCAAGTGAATACATTCACACATAAAAACGTTTTGACAAGTGAAACTCTTGTTTGACCAATCTGAGTAGTGTGTTTTTAAAATGAGGCCATGCGTTCTATGTGACAGGGGAAACACACTGTAATGACACAGGACCAACAGAGTCCCAGTCGGCCAACATAGGCAAACAAAGAAACGAGGCGCTCCCGTTCAAGTTCACAACTTGTTGTCCCCGACGATGTGCTTTGAATGTTACGTAAACTCTTGTCTTATTTAAATGCATCACGCCATCATCTATCTCCCTGATCCTGCTGCTCTGTGTTCCATTGGTGCTGTCTACTCTGACCTGTGGCTGGGATAATACAGGCTATAGCTCTCTCTCTCTCTCTCTCTCTCTCTCTCTCTCTCTCTCTCTCTCTCTCTCTCTCTCTCTCTCTCTCTCTCTCTCTCTCTCTCTCTCTCTCTCTCTCTCTCTCTCTCTCTCTCTCTCTCTCTCTCTCTCTCTCTCTCTCTCTCTCTCCAAAGCCAAACACTATTTGAAAAAAAGAATAAGAATTTAGCACGAGGCCAGATATTCATCACTCTTAAAAATGTAGAACAAACAAAAATATACACGCACTAACACACTCTCTCACACTCACACCTCCTTACACCTTGAGGAGTGTTGGGTCTGGGTGCAGGAGTCTCCCCCATCCACATCACCTCCTCCTCTAACTCCTCTTCCTCTCCTCTCCTCCCCACCCCCCGTCCCATCTCCTCTAAACTCCATGTCTCCTCTCTTCCTCCGCTCATCTCCTCCTCCCCCCATCCTTCCTTCACCCCCCCCCCCCCCCCCCCCCCCCCCCCCCATCCCCCATCAATTAATCAGCAGATTTATTTTTAAAACAAGCTGTGCTAGAACCTGATGGACTGTTTAAATATGCATCGGGCGCAGGGACCAGCTGCAGTAAGGAGAGCTCAGACTGTGACTACTGGCTGCTGAGGAGGCACAGCCACACCATGCTGGAGGGGAGGAGAGGAGGAGAGGAGGGGGGGGGAGAGAGAGAGAGAGAGAGAGAGAGAGAGAGAGAGAGAGAGGGGGGGAGAGAGAGAGAGAGAGAGAGAGAGAGGAAGGGAGAGAGAAAGAGGTAGAGAGAGAGAGAGAGAGGAAGAGAGGAAGGGAGAGAGAGAGAGAGTGAGTGAGAGAGAGAGCGAGAGAGAGTGAAAAAGGGAAAAGGAGTGTAAAAATGAGACAGGACAAGAGCAGAAGCGGAGGGATGGAAAGAGGGGTGGACAGAGAGAGGGAAAGGAAGAAACGCAAAGAAAGAGAACGAGTGGAGTGTGTGTGTGTGGGCGGGGGTGGAGAGAGAGAGAGATGGAAGGAGAGAGCCAGGCGTGTGTCTAAGTGCATGCTGTGACACCATGTGATGTGGGGAGGGAGGAGAAGCAACACCTCCTCCAGGGGGTCAGAGGCCAGAGGGGGAGCAGGAGGCGACTACGGGAGCAGGGTATTTTTGGGGGGGAAGAGCGTCTCACTTAGTCCAGGAATAGACTGGCGTGGTCAGGCAGCACACACCCTGAGAGGAGCACACCCTCTCTGAGTTTCTGAGAGGGATGGAGAAATGCGTGCATCCACTATTGTAACTGTACCGATGTATTGCTTTTACCGGTTTTGTTTTTAGTTTGATGTTTGTTTCGTTTTTTGCTGTTGCATGCGAAGCTGTGTCATTCCGACAAAGTGATTAATCAAACAATGGAATACATAAAATATGCATTAGATACGTATATTTGTACGTGGTATTAGAAATGAATATTCATTCGTGTTATTATAAAAGTCACTGAGTAAATAGGGTATTAAAAACCCTGCAGACCACAGCGTCGTTTAAAGTATCCCTCTGCACAGATGAAACATCAAACGTCAGGGAAAATGTTTCCCCGGCACAGCAAAAGAGTTTGTTCGAGGATAAGAACCGTCGACTCCCCAGAGGACGATTCCTTGACTTTTTATGTGTTTAAACTCTAAACGGGGAGAGAATCCCTGTTCCCCGCAAGGAGCTCAAAATCACAAAATCAGCCTCCCTCTCCTCCCCCTTCATCTTCTTCTATGGTCCAGATGGCAGACTACCATCCGTCGTCCCACTGCCTCTCCCCAACGCAGAGAGATCAGTGATTGGCAGTTGGCAGGCATGGCGAGCTAGTTGACGGGGTGTGTGTGTGTGTGGGGGGGGGGGGGGGGGGGGGGGTTGGGTGTTGGTGGTGAAATGGCTGACTGCAGACTGTCGGCGTCTGGGCTTCACTGAGCGTCCAGGTTTCGTCTCCCTCCCCATCTGTTGCCCTGCGGGTCAGCGCCGCTATAGTTGGACCCAGAATGCAATGTGAGACATCGCCACCAGCCACAGAACCAACAGGACCAGTACTAACACAGCTCCATACAGAGGGGTGATCCAGCTACAGAACCAACAGGACCTCTACTAATGCAGCTGCATACTGAGGGGTGGTCCATCTACAGAACCAACAGGACCAGTACTAACACAGCTCCATACCCGTGGTCCAGCTACAGAACCAACAAGACCACTATTAATGCAGCTCCATACCCGTGGTCCAGCTACAGAACCAACAGGATCACTACTAACCCAGCTCCATACCCGTGGTCCTGCTACAGAACCAACAGGATCACTACTAATGCAGCTCCATACCCGTGGTCCAGCTACAGAACCAACAGGATCACTACTAATGCAGCTCCATATCCGTGGTCCAGCTACAGAACCAACAGGATCACTACTAATGCAGCTAATACCCGTGGTCCAGCTACAGAACCAACAGGATCACTACTAATGTGCTCCATGCAGAGGGGTGGTCCAGCTACAGAACCAACAGGACCAGTACTAATGCAGCTCCATACTTGTGGTCCAGCTACAAAACCAACAGGATCACTACTAATGCAGCTCCATATCCGTGGTCCAGCTACAGAACCAGGATCACTACTAACCCAGCAATAGAACCAACAGGATCACTACTAATGCAGCTCCATACCCGTGGTCCAGCTACAGAACCAACAGGATCACTACTAACGCAGCTCCATACAGAGGGGTGGTCCAGCTACAGAACCAACAGGACCAGTACTAACACAGCTCCATACTCGTGGTCCATCTACGGAACCAACAGGACCAGTACTAACGCAGCTCCATACTCGTGGTCCAGCTACAGAACCAAAAGGACCACTACTAATGCAGCTCCATACCCGTGGTCCAGCTACAGAACCAACAGGATCACTACTAACCCAGCTCCATACCCGTGGTCCTGCTACAGAACCAACAGGATCACTACTAATGCAGCTCCATATCCGTGGTCCAGCTACAGAACCAACAGGATCACTACTAATGCAGCTCCATATCCGTGGTCCAGCTACAGAACCAACAGGATCACTACTAATGCAGCGCCATACCCGTGGTCCAGCTACAGAACCAACAAGATCACTACTAACGCAGCTCCATGCAGAGGGGTGGTCCAGCTACAGAACCAACAGGACCAGTACTAATGCAGCTCCATACTTGTGGTCCAGCTACAAAACCAACAGGATCACTACTAATGCAGCTCCATATCCGTGGTCCAGCTACAGAAGCAACAGGATCACTACTAACCCAGCAATAGAACCAACAGGATCACTACTAATGCAGCTCCATACCCGTGGTCCAGCTACAGAACCAACAGGATCACTACTAACGCAGCTCCATGCAGAGGGGTGGTCCAGCTACAGAACCAACAGGACCAGTACTAACACAGCTCCATACCCGTGGTCCAGCTACAGAACCAACAGGATCACTACTAATACAGCTCCATACTCGTGGTCCAGCTACAGAACCAACAGGATCACTACTAATGCAGCTCCATACCCGTGGTCCAGCTACAGAACCAACAGGATCACTACTAATGCAGCTCCATACCCGTGGTCCAGCTACAGAACCAACAGGATCACTACTAATGCAGCTCCATATCCGTGGTCCAGCTACAGAACCAACAGGATCACTACTAATGCAGCTCCATACCCGTGGTCCAGCTACAGAACCAACAGGATCACTACTAACGCAGCTCCATGCAGAGGGGTGGTCCAGCTACAGAACCAACAGGATCACTACTAATGCAGCTCCATATCCGTGGTCCAGCTACAGAACCAACAGGATCACTACTAACCCAGCTATAGAACCAACATGATCACTACTAATGCAGCTCCATACCCGTGGTCCAGCTACAGAACCAACAGGATCACTACTAACCCAGCTACAGAACCAACAGGATCCCTACTAATGCAGCTCCATACCCGTGGTACAGCTACAGAACCAACAGGATCACTACTAACCCAGCTATAGAACCAACAGGATCACTACTAACGCAGCTCCATACAGAGGGGAGGGCAAATATCCCAGAACACCACCGTACAAATTCCTTAAATGTGTGTTTGGTATGTTTATGCATATGGTTCACATGTCATTGTTTATATTTGAAATAATGCAACATATTGTCATATACTGTGCATTTAAATCGTTGTGTTTGTACCACAGCCTGTAATCGGGGGACGTGCTTTAGTTTAGATGTTGTTTTGTCGAGTGGATTTCCTGAACGATGTGCGAGACTTACTGGGAAGTAGAGCAGGAGAGCGCCAAACAAGATGGACTCCAGCAGGACAAGCCCCGACGCCTTGATCCTCTGTTCACAGATGGGAGAGAAGAAACACGCGTCACCATGACAACCCAGGCAAACCAATACACTGTCAGCGCATTCAGCTGAGGAGCAGTCCATAGCGCACGTGTTTTTGGGTGTGTCACAAATCAACAAAGGGAAAATAATAAAAATGAAAAGTAAAATAAATAAAAAGCTAGGGTAAAGCAGTATTCGATTAGCCTAATCTTCAATCAGTTACAAAAATATTTAAGTTAAGATATATTTGGTCTCGATTTAATTACTTGTTAATCCGTAGCAGTTTAACGTGCCCTTTTATGTACATCCACAAACCTATAGAGAGCTGGCCTCTGACCTAGAGAGCTGGGGTAGGCTCTTACATTAACAATACAATGAGAGCCTATAGCTTAAAAGCCATCCAGAACCTTGCGGTAGAGCTGTCTTTCCAACAGGCGTGAGGAATGTTTACAGTAGCCCCCATCACATAGATCAGCGTCTGACTCAACATTTTTATGATCGTGTGATAAGCATTGAGAATCGATTTGACGCTGCAGGTTCAATGGAATCTATGACGAACGATCACCGCCGAGGCTTAACGACGTTGAGTGTTTCACCAAAACCAAAGTGGCAGGATATCTATACCGATAAGGACGTTACTTAACCACCTCCCTTGGCAGAGCAAAAGACCCCCTCTGGCCACTCACGGCGAGCCTTTATAATCGTGGACAATTATGCTGTTGTTTTTTTACGACCACTGTGGGAAAGGCGTTACCAGGGAGCTCCATTTCTCCCTCAGAAGATAAGGAATGGCTAAATGGAAAAGCTAAATGGGTTAGCCCGCCGCCCTTAGGCCTCTTTCTACGGAGAGTGCGGCCGAGATCGTCATCTACTTAAACTGCCATCGAGCAGAGGTAAAAACCATCGATCTTTAATACAGCGTGTTAAACGTTGACCTTTGAACTTTTGGGAGGTCCTGAATCTCTGCGATTTCTATATAAAGTTCAGCTTATTAATGTCACACATATACCTCATGTTCTTCCTGAAATAGATATACTATTTCCCCCTAACTCATAACCCCATCGTGACCTTTCAACCCCTGGGCTGTCAATTCAGTAGACAGCATCACCTCGAAGCCCTCGAATCCCCCCCATGACGTCTGACCTTGTTCCTGCGGAAGTGGTAGACCAGCACCATGGCGACCAGGTCCAGCAGCATGCAGAGAGCCTGGAAGGAGGCCACGGACAGCCGGAGGGCCCCGTCTTCGCGAGCCAGGCACGGCGTGTCGTCGCGACAGTAAGGGCAGCCCTCGCGGCACGGGAAGCACTTGCTGGACACCTGGGAGGGGTCCTCGGCGTGGGGGTCGCGACCTTTACCTGGGAGCGGAGACGAGAGCACTGTAGGTCAGACGGAAACGGAGGAGCGAGATGTCGTTAGCACCTTGTTATGTTCACCTGTCGTTAGCACCTTGATATGTTCATCTGCCGGTAGCACCTTAATATGTTCACCTGCCGGTAGCACCTTAATATGTTCACCTGCCGGTAGCACCTTAATATGTTCACCTGCCGGTAGCACCTTAATATGTTCACCTGCCGGTAGCACCTTAATATGTTCACCTGCCGGTAGCACCTTAATATGTTCACCTGCCGGTAGCACCTTAATATGTTCACCTGCCGGTAGCACCTTAATATATTCACCTGCTGG
>JAPMUY010010947.1:2500-7500 GCA_026901105.3 Galaxias olidus | reverse complement strand
GTTGTTGTTGCTTCTGCTGTCACATCAGTACCACCTGGGTCAGTGTGTGGGTAACGCGTGGCCATTCTAGGTTCTATATTTCTGTGTGAATGTGCGTGACACTGTCTCTGGTCTCTGGTCTCTGGCCCCACCCATGAACCACGCTGGGGGACGATTCTTGTTATCCTGACGGACTACGAGTCACTGTCACATCTGCAAACTAGATCTGACTTTGTGCCCGGGGAAGAATCAGAACACGTGGGCAGTGTGTCTGTGTTGGTACGGTGAGGACGCGGTCTGTGGATAAACCCTGGAGCACTGCGCACACTCCAAACAAAGAACCAAGGACAGTGTTGCTAGTGAGGTGATGGCCTGTGAACTATAGCTCAACCCTTTGGTGAATGTGGGACCAAACAAAGAATCTTGCCGTTTCCTTGTGAGGAAATGAACAAAATGTTGCTAGTGTGTTTACAACAACGAAAAGCAGGGAAAGATCGCAGTAATATGTGACCGTGGGTATTGAAGTTCTGTAATCTCTGGCGGGCGCGTATCGAAGGCTGAAAAACAAACCATAAATAGTGACCGTAACAAGGTTTGAGAGATGGATAGTCTGGAGGAATGGAGGGGGAGGGTGGGAGGGGGGCTAAAGTGGGCGTCGGCTATCGATTTCAGAAAATGCAAAAAGGAGATTACAGGAGGTATAATTGGACGGAGGGGAAAGAAAGAAGGGGGGGCAGAGGAGAGAGAGAGTGGTAGCAGATACCCACAATGCAATACACACAATCAGATAAAATGCTTAAACGTCCATTCTAACCATGACATTATGATGAATGACGTTGTAAAGGTACCATCATGTTAGGCTAGGTGACCTGGAGTGTCTTGATAGGCGCCCTCAAATAAAATGTATTGTTATTTATTATCAATGTCATCATTTTGTTTATAGAATAGAACAGAAAGAAGCAGAACTGAACTGAACTGAACTAAACTGAACTAAACTGAACTGAACTGAACTAAACCTAACTAAACTGAACTTTATATAACAGAACAGTACGGAACGGAACGGAACGGAATGGAACAGAACGGAACAGTACGGAACAGAATGGAACGGAACAGAACAGAACAGAACACAACACAACACAACAGAACTTAATATAACGGAACAGTATGGAATGGAACGGAACGGAACGGAACGGAAGGGAACAGAACACAACACAACACAACACAACAGAACTTAATTTAACAGAACGGTATGGAATGGAACGGAACGGAACGGAACGGAACGGAACAGAACACAACATAACACAACACAACAGAACTTAACATAACAGAGCAGTATGGAACGGAACGGAACGGAACGGAACGGAACAGAAAAACAGTACGGAACAGAACAGTACGCAACACAACACAACACAACAGAACACAACGGAACGGAATGGGGAACGGAACAGAATAGAATGTTCTCTGTTTCGGCTCCCCTTCAGGCCGTTGCGGTGACACCACTGGGAGACTCGAGATGAGGGGGAGAACGTGGAAGACGACGCCGGCGACGAAGAGCAAACCCTTCCCCTGAGCTAAGCGGTAACCATGGCACCCGATGGCCTGGTGGGGCCAAAGACGGCGAGGGTGCAGAGGGGTGACTCAGCACTATTTACGTCAAAGAGAAAAGCCTCAGGTGGCGTACTCGCTGAGAGGGGCTCTTCAGGCAGGACAGAGATGTGGCTACACAAAGAGGGAGTATCAGACCCAGTGAAAGAGTGAATGAGTTTTTTCATTCGTGTGTGTTTTCACAAGTGTCATACATTTCAAACTCAGCAACTAGCAAATTACAGAATGTGTATTAGTAGGTACATTTCTATTTGTGATTTAACCAATCAACTAATAAACAACATAAGATATTAAGTACAGCAACCACATCCATAATATTACACATAAAAAAAAAGTTTTGCGTTGAAATTAAGTTGAACTTCTTCATAGGCATAATGTATCATTGTCTGACAAGACTGGATTGAGACTTCTGGTAGGTAATTACTGTAAAACAGTATTTGAAACTGAACTAATCTCGACTCGACTTTTCCTCCAGTTTCTCTCCTGTGCAACATTAAGACACCAGCTCAGCAGCTCAGACCAAATCAGAAGATGAGGTGGAGAGTATTTCAACTGAACTAAGCTTTCCTCCGGTTCCTCTTCCGTACCATATAAGGCACCGGATCAGGAGTTCAATCCGAATCCATAGAGGTTTATTGCTCCCGACGTCCAGCCCGTGAACTACCGCTGGCCCCCGGACCCGCTCCACATCCAAAGCGGGCGTACATCGCCACGGAGCAGAACCGGTCCTCGGAAAACATTCTGAAGCACATGTCAGCGTCCTGTCATCAGGTGATTCGTCAAAAATAAACCCACAGGACACGCCCCAGAAACCCCAGCTGTCTGTCTGTCTGTCTGCCTGCCTGCCTGCCTGGCTGCCTGTCTGTCTGTCTGTCTGTCTGTCTGTCTGTCTGTCTGTCTGTCTGTCTGTCTGTCTGTCTGCCTGCCTGTCTGTCTGCCTGCCTGCCTGCCTGCCTGCCTGCCTGCCTGCCTGCCTGGCTGTCTGTCTGTCTGTCTGCCTGCCTGCCTGGCTGCCTGCCTGCCTGCCTGGCTGTCTGTCTGTCTGTCTGCCTGCCTGCCTGGCTGGCTGCCTGTCTGTCTGTCTGTCTGTCTGCCTGCCTGCCTGCCTGCCTGCCTGCCTGTCTGCCTGCCTGCCTGTCTGCCTGCCTGTCTGTCTGTCTGTCTGTCTGTCTGTCTGTCTGTCTGTCTGTCTGTCTGTCTGTCTGTCTGCCTGCCGGTCTGCCTGCCTGCCTGCCTGCCTGCCTGCCTGCCTGCCTGCCTGCCTGCCTGCCTGTCTGTCTGTCTGTGTGTCTGTCTGTTTGTCTGTGTGTCTGTCTGTTTGTCTGTCCCTCTGAGTGACGGCTCAGGACAAACTCTAGCCAAGCACAAAAATACAACCACCCACACACACACACACACACACACACACACAGACACACACACACAGCTCCACACAGCCATACACACTTGCACATGCCAAAAAACCTGCTACCCTGGTAAGGTACACCCACAGGCACATACTTGCGTTCAATTCAAACTGGCGCATCTCCTAAACCTTATTATATTTCCTTCACATGTAAGACACACTTGTTCGATTTGTATGCACACACCTCCACTCTCAAATACAGGCAGTTTTAAATGACGTCCCCCCCCCCCCTTATAATAAAAAGGTGAACCCCAGAGAAAGGAGACTGTGGAGAGCAAAGGGAAACCACCAGTCTGTTTCCTGTTGTTTCTCCTCCAATAGGAGGACGGCCGCACCGGAGGGAGGAGGAGGAGGAGGAAGAGGAGGAGGAGCTCTGACAAAGAGCGCCGTCAATTATTCAGCCGGAGTCCTGCTGCAATCCTTTACGCGGCATCCATTATAGATCACATGGTCCGGGCCGGGTGCCACGCTGAGCGCCGCGGAGCAGCCTCCTCTTTTTTTTCCCCAAACCCCCCGCCTGCCGCGCGAAGCGTCCCGCTGCGTTACAGGGGGCACGGGCAGAGGTGTGGCGCGCACGCCGCGCGAGAGATACGTGTTTACGCCGCGCAAACACACCAGCCAGTACGTCAAACAGGTAACACACATTGTCACACACACACAGATGGGATCTTGCTTTTGTGCACCCGTGCACGCTCCCTCTCGTTCCGTGTGCTTTCTTGTCTGGCGCTCTCACACACAGACACACACACACACACACACACACACACACGCGCGCGCGTTCCCCCCCGGACGGTGTGTGTGTAGATAAGAGGAGTGCTGGAAGGGTGTATGAAATCTCTCCGCCTGCCAGTCACTGGGAGCACACGCTTCATTGCACAGCTTCTACACCATGACACGCTGTACCAGAACCTTCTGACCCTGGGGGTGTGGAGGGGTGAGGGTGGAGGGGGAGGGTGGAGGGAGGGAGGGGGTGGAGGGGTGTGGGTGGAGGGGGTGCGAGTGGAGGGGTGAGGGTGGAGGGGTGTGGGTGGAGGGGTGAGGGTGGAGGGGGTGAGGGTGGAGGGGGGGAGGGTGGAGGAGGGGTGTGGATGGAGGGGGTGAGGGTGGAGGGTGGAGGGGTGGGGGTGGAGGGTGAGGGGGTGTGGAGAGGGTGCTGGGGTGTGGGTGCTGGGGTGTGGGTGCAGGGGTGTGGGTGGTGTGGTGAGGGTGGAGGGGTGTGGGTGGAGGGGTGAGGGTGGAGGGGGGGAGGGTGGAGGGGTGAGGGTGGAGGATGTTTGCACATAGCTCATTCCATGTTTTCCGGTCGTTAGGTCAGTGGCACAATGCCAAAGACATAGCTTGGAGATAGCCCGTCTATACAAGGTATATATAGAGAGATGGTCCGTCTACACGAAAGAGAGAGAGAGAGGGAGAGAGAGAGAGAGAGAGAGAGAGAGAGAGAGAGCGAGAGGGAGAGAGAGAGATGGCGTGTCTACACGAGGGAAGGTAGGGAGAGCAGACTCACCTCCATACTGGTGAGGTTACAGCGATGGGTGCCGGCAAACCAGCCACTGGTGGAGCACTGGTCGATGTCCACGTCCTGCAGGTTAACGTCCACGCGCACCACGCCCCTGAGCGCGCCAAGAGAGACAAGAAAACAAGAAATAGAAACACATAAACAACTAATCACACACCTGAGAGCACCATGGAATACACATTAGAAGAACACAATCAAATCAAAACATCTAATCTTAAGAGAGCACCAAGAAAGACAAGTAAGCAATAAACACATGAACACAAACACACCTGAGAGCACCAAGAAAGACAAGGAAACACAAACAACTAAACACACACCTGAGAGCACCAGGGAAACATAAAAACATAAACACACAGCATGTCCCTGAGAGCACCATGGAATACACATTAGAAGAAGACAATAAATAGATAGTACAGTAATTACTATTGAAAAAAGTCAACAATGGACCAAATTTTCTGAGGGACTGTTTTTTCCGAAATAGATTGGTTGTGGCAA
>JAPMUY010010945.1:115000-125000 GCA_026901105.3 Galaxias olidus | reverse complement strand
GCCTCACGCACAGCCAGCCAGTACACACAAAGCCAGCCAGTACACACAAAGCCAGCCAGTGCACACACCACCAGCCAGTACACACACCCAGTACACAGCGCCAGTAACCCCGGGCCTCGGAGGTGTCAGAGTCATGGAGAAAAAGGGCCGAGAGCCGCTCCCAAAACCCTGCCAGGGCACAGCGCTACTGTTCGCCTCCGCGCTGGCCGCAGGACACACTCTAACTACACGGGGCTTACTTCAAACCCTGCTGCCGCCAGCAGGCTAAAGAGAGAGAGAACCAGAGAGGGAGGGAGAGAGCGTGAGGGAGGGGGGGAGGGAGGGATAGTGGGGCTGGATGCGCGGCGCTCGGCCCTCATGAAAACTTGATGAGAGGAGAAAACGATGGGGGTCGGGCTGGCTCTGATGAGGTGCAGGGAGAGAGGGGTAGGGGAGCGGGCCTCTCCCTGAGAGCCAGCCAACACACGGCGGCCTGGCCTCCTATTAGACCTCGGCGGCCTGGAGGGGCAGATAAACAGCGGGGCGGGCGTGGGGGGGGCGGGGGGCCGCAGACGCACGGCCGCGTGGGCTCTGGACGGAGTGCCCGGCACGTGGGCCGTCTGCCGAAAAGGGGTGGGGGGGGTATGGGGGAGTGCCGACGGCAGTGCTAATTGCCGCGCAGAACTTTGCAACCGTCGCGTTTCCGGCGTGGATAGGAGGGGGGGGGGGATGCGCGGAGCGAGGGAAGAGTCTGGGCCTGCTCTCACCTCCAGCTCCTGGCGGCCAGGCGGTGATAGGAATCCCACAGCTTTGGCAGCAGCCAGCGCCCCGCCACTGAAGGCTCTTATCAGGCCCACCACACTGCAGCTAGGGGGACATAGTCTCACACACACACATACACACACACACACAGCGAGAGACATCGCAAGATATTCATGAGTGTACTCACAGAGTTGCTAGCAGAGGGAGGCTGGCACACACACACACACACACACACATACACACAACCCTTCGACGCAGGTAAACAAAATACAGGCATACGCGCAAGCGCACACACACACACACACACACACAGCTTTCTCGGTAATCTTCTCATTTTTCATAAACCGCTCATACATCTAGCACAACCACCATCTAAATAACAGGCCGCAGAAAACCACCAGGCTTGCGCGCGCACACAGACACACACACACACACACACACACACACACACACACACACACACACACACACACACACACACACACACACACACACACACACACACACACACACACACACACACACACACATACCTCTAGCCTCTCTCTTCATCTCAACTGCAGGGTAGATTTACTAGCTGATCCCAGGCCCTGGACATTCACCGCTCAGTGCCCCTTCAAATCAATAATTGGAAATATTAATTATCACAGCTGGGATGTTCCAGTCCCCCCCCCCCCCCCCCGCCCCCCCCCCCCCCTCCCCTTCAGGGAAAGGGAGCAGGGCTTAGGTGATTCGTATTAACGACCGCGGGATCACCATCACTCTGGATCAGGAGATCCGGGCCGCGCTGGACGCTGCAGTAGAGCACAGAGCCCGGCTGCCCTCTCCACGCTCCCAGCCAGGGCTTTAGAGGAGGGGCCGCCACTCTGTGTGACGGCCCGGTCAATGCTGCCTAAAGCCTGATGGACAGCCCCGCTCATTAGACAGGGCCCGTCCGTCCGTCCCCGCTCAGCGGCCCACAGCCCACACACGCTCGCCCCCGCAGAAAAAACACCACGCCCGTCCCCGTCCCGAAAGCTCGTGGCCTGGGGCGCCGTCTTCTGATGTCCCCCCCACACCGGTCGTATGGCCCATGTAGGGGGACGTCAAACTGGGCTGTGGTTGGTATGCATAGAGAGACGTGTGGAGGTTTAGATTTCTGTGATGAGGAAGTAGGGACATTGGGAGAAAAAGACACGTCCATGTGGCGGGTACAGTAACCAGGGGACCACAGGAGCCGAGACAGCGGGGCCGGGGGGCCAGGGGCCGGGGACCGGGGGGCCAGGGGCCTCCAATCTCTGCCCCGGACCGGCCCGGCCCGGCTGCTGACTCTCCTAATTGAAGTGACTGGAGGCTTAGCAGGACAAATGAGGCGGCTCCATAAAAGCATATGGATGTATGGATTTGCAAAAGCCCCCGGAGCACCAGTGTGTGTGTGTGTGTGTCTGTGGGTGTGTGTGTGTGTGTGTGTGGGGGGGGGGGGGGGGGTTGAAAGAGGAGGGCACCTCTAAGCCTGGAGCGCAAGCAGGGGAAATACAACTTTCACCTAGATAGAAAAAGTGGCCTTTTATTCATATTTATGATCGGTCGGTCGGAGTAACTTTGATGCCGGTTGCAAAGTCGTTAGACGCACACTAAAGGGAGTCCCTGTTTGGCTGTGGGGAAGCGGGCTGGAGAGTTTCAGCCATCTATGGGGGGGTTTACCGTCAGGCGCTACCACGTCCCCCACGCTGTCATAACGCGCTCTCTCTTCGTCTCATGTAGACACACACCTCATTGGAGTCCTCCTCGCTCGCGTGCGTCTCACGGCTGCTCCGGAGTCGTGCGCGCGTTCCGCCGCGCGCCTCCGCCGCTCGTTTGAGTAATCGCGCCGCTCGTGGTGTTTGGGAACGGGGAAAACTCTGAAAGGCCCGGGGTGGGGGGAAAACATGGCGGACGCCACAAAGAAACCTAATCTCCTCGGACAAAGGAGCAGGCCCCATTTCATTTCCACCTGACGGAGATCCACAGTCAATATCAGTTTAACATTTGCACACCTTGTCATCGCCCGGCCCATATATAATTGATATGAGACCGCGGGCAAACAATAGCCAATACAGGGCCCTCTGAGGCTTCATACAGAGGAAACGACATAGCCTGTGGGCTTTTGTGTGTGTGTGTGTGTGTGTGTCTGTGTGTGTGTCCGTACGTGTGTTGTGTGTGCACGGGCACACACTCGTTTCTGTTTGCACGTAGCCTATCGTTTGAATGCGAAATTGTGTGGTCGGATGCATGAGTGCGTGCGCGCGGGCGCGCGCGCGTGTGTGTGTGTGTGTGTGTGTGTGTGTAGACACGTAGTATTAATACTCTGCAGCTCGGCTGCCAAGGGCTTGGTGGGCGTGTGTATGCCTGGGAGAGGCAGGAGGGTGGAGTCAAGGCTGTGCAAAACGCCACTCAAAACGGCAAAGCAATCTTATCAGGGAGTTGCAGGCATCTCTCTCTCACTCTTCCTCTCTGCCCCCCTTTTTCTCTCCTCTCTCTCTCTCTCTCTCTCTCTCTCTCTCTCTCTCTCTCTCTCTCTCTCTCTCTCTCTCTCTCTCTCTCGCTCCCACCTGCCTCTCCCCCTCTCTTTGCTCGTTTGCCTTTCTCTTTTCTCTCCTCTCTCTCTCTCTCTCTCTCTCCGCCCCAACCCTTTGACTCCCTCTCTTGGCTCGCGCCGAGGCAGCAAATGAAAAGTGTCACAATGAGAACACGTGTTGTTCTGTGCCGAGGCGGCCGAGGTAACGCCTTCCGTCGGCGTGGTTGCGTTCCCGCTGGGTGCCCATAGAGAGACCCCCAGCGTCGACTCACAGGAGGAGCAGGGGGACAGGGTTACCCGGGCTTCATGAACGCTCTTCCTTCACAACGGGCGTCGTTCATCAATTGCGTTCGTTCATTTGCTTTGTTTGCTGGCGCTGTGTGTGTGTGTGTGTGTGTGTGTGTGTGTGTGTGTGTGTGTGTTTGTGTTGGTGTGGGTTTGGATTTGCCCTGTTATACTCCCTGTACAAGAGAAGTAAACTCCTAAAGTGAGAGCTGCCCATGCTAAACGCACGCGGCAAACCAAAGCGTGGCTCACGGGCAAATAGCTGGACCGTTAAGCCGGGCGCGTTATCTCCGGCACAGGAGCGGCGTCTGGAGATAGCGGCGGCCCTCCCACCCGCCCACACACCCCCTGTGGAGGGGCCCCGCTGGGAGCTCTCCCTGCAGGGGCCACGGAGCTAGAGAAGTGCAAATGGCCTCCGCTGGGAGTCATCTCAGCCGCAGAAAACTCACACATCCTGAGAGGACTTTTGAGCTTCCCTCTCAGGAGCTGTCGATGGCGAAGTGAACGAGGGGCAGGTTTTTTTTGGGGGGGTTTTTTTGCATTGTTTTTATCGGTTCTTTGTGAACTAGCTTCGAATGAGTTGAGTCTTATGCACATGCACACACACACACACACACACACACACAGGCAGGCACGCACGCACACACACACACACACACACAGGCAGGCATGCGCACACACGCTGACACAAGCGCCATAAAACAGCCAGGAACCACAGTTCCGACCTCCCCGCTCACAAACACGCGTTCCCCTTCCCCCCACAAAGGCTTAGCCCCCGCAGCTAGTTATTATTTACAATGGCCAAATTTATGGAATAATTCCTGAGAGGGAAGGTTACTGGGTTCCTCAAGGTGAAAATTGATACGTTTAGCACTTAATGAATGTGGACTGAGCCCTCCTCTCATATATCAGCATGTTATTAAGACGTTTTAAAATCCCATTATGCTGTTTCTCCTTGAAAAAGTCATGCTTTTTATGAGACTTCCCCGTCTTTAAAGCTGACCTTTTTAAGCTTGGCTGCGGAATTGAACGATAAACGCATCGATCAGACCGAGGGAGAGAAAGAGTATCGTTCAGACCGCAAAGAAATGTTGATCCTTCAAACATTTTTGTTCCGTCTTGACTGGAGGGAAGAGGCAGTGGGCGACAAACGTTTTGGACCAATAAAAAGGTCTTTAATTCCGGGTGACAGATGGCTGGGAGCGACGCGCAGGGTGCGGGATTGCTTTGCATATTCCCGTAATCTTGTCACAAATCGGTGCAGATCTTGGCGCTTTTTTCATTAAAAAATCTGCCCGCCGTTTTTATTATTAAAGCAATTTGTTTTGGATCGACAAAAGGGTTCCCTTTGGACTGAAACGCGGGAAGGCAAGGAGGCGGAGGAGGAGGAGGTGGAGGAGGAGGAGGAGGAGGAGGAGGGGGGAAGAGAGACGAAGAGAGAAAGGGGGGATGTATATGGAAAGTGGTCAGGGCCAGACACCCTTTCATCTCGTTTGTCTCTTAAGCTTGGTGAGTATACACGTGTGAACTACCTGCATGCCACCCCGCGCGTCTACGCCTTCAAATCCCGCTGGCATAACTTCACAAACAAATACGGAAAAAAAGAAAGATGGAACTCTAAAGTTTGCGTCGCGGCAAAACGACGAGCAGCGAGAGCGAGAGTTAGGGTGAAACTGCTCAGGCTGAACAACAATAATGAAAAAGAGGAGACAGAGGGAGGGGAGGGGAGGGAGAGAAGGGAGGGCAGGGGGGGGGGGGTGCACGACACAAAGACTGTGATGACAGAGGCATCTAATCCAGGCAATGCCATTCTTATCAGGTTCCAGTGGATTACGGGGAGCCTCCTAACCAGAGAATCCTTCCCCGCCAGACACTCTGCCCAGTCCCAGGGCCCGCGATCAATACGGCCGCATTGATCCCTCTCCTCCTGTGGCCGGATTCACTTTTATTAGGCCTGCCGCTGACACACATACACACACACACACACACACACACACACACAAGGCCGGGGGTGTGAACACCGCACACATAAACACAGACTCATCATCCCAGAAGGCCTAGGCATGCAGGCGCTCCAACACACACAGGCAACGTGTGGAAGACCCCCTGGACTGCAACACACACACATACACACACCGTCGACCCCCCACTCAATCACACCCACACACACACACACACACACACACACACCCACAGGCGTATGTACACACTCCCCGAGGACACAGACCAGTGCGACCATGCCAGTGGGGTGTTGGGAGGTGTGGTGTCTCTGTTCCCTGACTAGCAGCAGGCAGACACAGTGTCACTGCCTTCCTATCGCCGTGGCCCTTTGATCACCGCGGGCTGAGCCTGGGATCACCTGTTTGTTTGCGTGTGTGTGTGTCTTGGTGTACGTGTGTTGGTGTGTGTGTGTGCGCGGGGCCCTGACACCAGGAGCTCGTTAGGCGGTTGCCGCCGCCGACGACAGAAACCCCCCCCCCCCCCGCGGCAGCACTAACCTCTGGCCGTCTCTTCCTTGTGTTTTTCTCCCACAGATGACTCGCCCCATCCAGGTGAAGCCGGCCGACAGCGAGAGCCGTGGAGGTAGTTGTCTCGACGTTTCCCCCCCCCCCTCCCTTCATCCCTTTCCACCTCCCTCTTAGCTCCTCCCTTCATCCCTCTCCACCTCCCTCTTAGTGGTCTCTCAGTCTCTCTCTCATGTTTTTTTTTCTTCTCTCTCTGTCTTGCCTCTTTCTTATTTTTTTGGGGGGGGGGATATATCTCTTTTTCTGCATAACAAACGCGCACGCACACACGCACTCTCTTTCGGCTCCATCCCCCTCTCTGTAACCCCGTGTCTACCTGATGGATGCTGTGTGTATAGGTTGTAATGAAGCAGCCGGTGGTGCCGCAGACAGCGGTGGTCCCAGCTCCTCCTCCCGACATCCTATCTCTCCCCTTCTCACTCCCCCCCGCTCTCCCCCCGCTCTCCTCCCGCTCTCCCCCCTGCTCTCCCTGTGCCAAGCCCATTACCATCGCACTGTAAATTAAAAAGTGATTAGCCAGGATACTGGGACTGGAGCTCTGCCAGGCCCTCCCCAACAGCCCGGCCTATCTTTTTCTGATCAGGCGCTGCTAGTGTGTGTGTGTGTGAGAGAGAGAGAGAGAGAGAGAGAGAGAGAGAGAGAGAGAGAGAGTGTGTGTGTGTGTGTGTGTGTGTGTGTGTGTGTGTGTGTGTGTGTGGTGGGGGGTTCAACAACAGGGTAAACAGCATAGAGAGATGTGGGGGTGGAGGCAAAGCTGGAGCGGCTTGCCAAACAATCAATAGATGCTCAGGGCCTGGGCCAAGATCCTCCTTCACTTGGCCTCTATGATCTCTCTGTTTAAGGGCCTCTCGTTCCCCCCGAAGGCAATCTGCATATATGCTAATGAGAGCAGGAAACATCCCTCAGCAAGTGGCAGGAACAATGAACTGTGCCGCTGCTCAGTGTGTCATAGCGTGTGTGTCACAGCGTGTGTGTGTGTGTGTGTGTGTGTGTGTGTGTGTGACGGTGGAGGATGGAGAGAATCCAGTACTACTCCATTGTTAGGGGCTTTGCGTTGTAAGACGAGGACGGTACTCGATGCTTCTCTTTGTGGTGAGAGAGGCAGTTTGAGAGAAAAAAGAAAGAGAGAGGGAGGTGGGGGATTTTGTGAGGATAAGCAGGTAGAGACAGACAGACAGGCAGAGAGGCTGAGAGACAGAAAGAGAGAGAGTAAGAAAGAGAGAAAGAGAGAGAGAAAGAGAGAGAGAGAGAGAGAAAGCCAGCCAACTCAGGCCAGCTGCCCTGTCCCACTTCTGAAGATTTACCTAGAAGCCCCTGTTTTGGGTGCGTTTGGAAGGCTGGTGTGTTGGCTGCGTGTCAAACCAAGGCAATCTTCAAAGGACAGCCTGACCCCTAGAGATGGAGGGAGAGAAGGCCAATAAAGGTCATATTCTGTTTCTGGGCTCTCTCTCCAGTTCACATTTCGTAAACGAAATTGATAAGGAAAATACCAGTTACGGTGATAATGACGTGGACAGAAAAATCTGCATAATGACGAATTCCCAATTTCATAACAATCATTTTATTTTACTAAAATGTGATGAAAATCATTTTTTTTCTCCAGACTGGAGACAAAATGTCCCTGCCACATTATTAACCCTCTGCCATTAGCTAGCTCAACACTCGACAAATCAGATCTGATGCCACCGTGGTTGGTGGTAATGTTCTTTTTTTTATTCAAGAGCGGTTTAATTTGAATAATCCATACATGGAACTGCTGTTGCAATGTAGTTTATCATTTGGCAGTCACCCGTTAACAATGAATTTTCGCATCCGCTGACACTACACTGTAAAAAATAATTTGGCCTTTTAGTTAGTTCAACTTGTTTTAATAAGTTAGTTGTACTAAAATTAAGAAAACATTGAGTCAACTTGTTATTTCAAGTTGGAACCTGCTCAACTGATCACGCAAAACATATTAGTCAATGCAACTTAGACATTCAAGTTTGCTCAAGAACAATTGAATTAACATACTGAAGACGTCACCTGACTCTTGACCGCGTGAAGTAAGTCATCGTTACTGCTATCCTGATAGGCCATTGAAGTAATACATTTGCATATATCCCAGCAAGTTATTTAATGTAATATTAATGATAATAGAATTTATTTGGATTGTGCTTTACTTTGCAGGAGTAATCTCAAAGTGATACAATCCCTATTAAACATACATAGTAAATTATATAAGGCCTATGAAAAACAAATTTTTTGCAACTCTTACTCTGAACATCGTTATCATTAATGAGAACCCCTGAAATTTCCGCCCTTTGTAGTTGTGAAATCCGCGGCTTAAGGGTGAGCGGGCTATAGCTCGCGCACCTAAATCGCGTGGGTTCAACTGGCGACACGTCAGGCGACGACTTCAGAGATATGTTGACGCTGCGGATGCTGGAAGGTGCTACCCTGCCAAGCTGTAAAACTCGGGAATGCAATCTGAAGTACCCGAAGGGAAGAATTCAGACGTGTTTCGCTTCTGAAATCTATTGTGAAAAAAAAGTAGTATGTTGACCTGACGTGTTTACGTTAAGGTGCTGTGTCGAGAAAATTAATTTATTCAATTTACAAATACATGTCAATATCATTAAATAATCAGTTTAGTGTATGTCAATTTTGTCAATTTGATTTTTCATAGTGAGTTGCATGAATTTAAATTGAAGTACATCAAACTAAAATAACGAAGTTTGCCAGAACCTATATTCTTTCTTACTCAAAATCTGAAGGCAGCCAGGTTACTCATAATCATAAGTTGAGCCAACTTTATTTTTTTTACAGTGTAGATGCTGTCAGAATTAGCTAGTTTGGGAAGAAAGGACTAGTGAACAACAGATTGTCCATGTTCGTTGGCCGTTACGGCCGTGGTAGCTGTATCTCCAGGAAGAAAAAATATCTGGAGTTATTTTGAAAGATGAGAAGGCAGCAACAATAATGACGAAAATATCCTCACCTTTTGCAGACTAAATTTAAAGGGCATTTTTGTCAAAAAGACGAAGAATAAGACAAAAAAAAAAAAAAGAGGTAGAAATGAATATGGTCTCTCTCTCTCTCTTGTCTGGTTGAGTAAAGGCCTCCCCTTTCAGCTCCAAGCCAACCAGCCAGCCAACCAACCAGCACGCCATCCATCCACCCAGCCCACCGCTCAACCAGCCAGTCAGCCAGTCAATTAGCCAGTCAGCGGGCCAGTCGATAGCCAGAGCCACGGTAGTTACAGCCGTATGAAGAGGGGGTCGCAGGGGGCCAGCCGGGGTGTTATGCTGTCAAGATTGATGCCCCATAAAGCTCCATTGATTTTGCCATTGTGTTGGTGTGTGTTCGCAGTAACAATGACACTCCGCTGTCTTTGGGCTGCCCGGCGAGGGGCCATCTTTAGGGCTCCCCAGGCTCCCCTCTGGTCCGGCTGGGGTCCCCTTATTGGCGGGCCGCGGGGCACCCCTGCGACGCCCAAATGAGTGCTGGAGCCGGGGCCGAGAGTTGCACATCATCTTAAATGAACAGCCGAGAGTGCCACCACAGGGGCAATCAAGCAGCAGTCTGCCTTTAAGAGGGTTAGAGGAGAGGGGGGTGGTGGAGGAGGAGGAGGAGGAGGAGAGGAGAGGGGGGAAAACGGGTCTCTTCATCGATTTTCTTTGTTGGGTCCTGCATCCATCCAGGCCCTGATATAGTTGTCCCTTCTTCTGCCTGCGACGAACCCTCACTCTTGTGCTAACCTCGGGGTCCTTTGTGAGCTGGCCGGGCGAGTGCCGGGGAAAGTTACCACCGTAGCTTGAAAAGCTCTGTCTAGCTCAATCCTCCTGGTCCTAAATTAGCAGCCCCCGCCGCGTGCCTGTGCCGGCAGCTCTAGCGCTGGGCGAGGTGACGGGTCCCTGCAGCGAGCTCCACG
>JAPMUY010010945.1:82500-107500 GCA_026901105.3 Galaxias olidus | reverse complement strand
GTGGCGGAGCCGTCGAAAAAAAACCTAAAAAAACGAAAAGAGCCCGGCGGACGCCGCGGGATGGCTAACCTTTTCCCCCGGTGCGTGACGGAGCCGAGGAGTGCATTAACGTTCACGCGTACACACCGCACCGCTCCCCTTCCCCTGTGTCGCTCACGCTGACAGGGGGAGGCCTAGGGTTGACTCGTCCCTGCTAGGAGGTCCTTGCCCCTGCCGTGGTTCAGGGTAACTCCCCTGGCGGGTAGTCGGCCATCGCTCCCCAGTCTCACCCCCCCCCCCTCCCTCTCTTGTTTATGAAGATGTCACCCCTGAGCTGCTAGCCTAAGCTGAGTCCCGCCCCGTCCGAGAAGCTAACAAGCCTATCCCACGCGACACTTTGCATCAGCGGGGCAGGAGGGCCGCGCCCCAAACACGGTCTGATTGGCTCTCTGAAATGAACGTGAGTCGGTGCCCAGGAGCACAAAGGTGGCACGGCATCGGCACGGCAACACGAGAGCGGGGCTTCAAATGGCCGGCCTACCTTTAGCTCTCCGCTAACTCTGACCTGGCACCTCAACCAATCTTACGGAGCGCCGACTTCAAAGAGCACTTTGATGGCGGAGGGAGTTATGGCGGGGGATCTGAGGGGAGCGCGGGGCGGCTTTTCATTCCAGATTAGCTCCCCCGAATTGAACTCCCCGGACTAATAGTGCTTGGCGAGCGGCGCCATGAAAAGGAAGCGCCCCCCCCCCCCCCCCCCCCCCACACACACACACACACCTTTCTTCTGGTGGCGGCCTGGACGTGATCCGCAGCGGAATCACCGCCCGGCAACCGCGGCGGACGGGGATGACACGCGGCCATCCGTCCAGGCATGGATCTCTCTCCCCCGGCTGCCGTTATTGTCACCCCCCCCCGCCCCCCCGTCCCCACCCCCATCCACCTCGAGTGTTTGTTCCTCTGCTGTCTCCACCGATCCCCCGAGCGGCAATAAATGTGTCACCCGACCCAAAACACGGCACATCAGCGCGCGGTGGGGTGAGGAATAAACAAGCCTATTTGTTACCTATTGATTTTGCCACCATTATGAACGTGGATGTGCGACCCGTTGTGGTCAATACCGCGCTCCTCGGGGAGGCGTCCGGGATTCGGAGCGAAATGAGGTGCGAGAGAGAGGAAAAAAATATCACCAGGAACAAGGAACAGGAGCTGGGAGGACCCTCTCAGTGAGTCCTGAAAAGCCAGAGAAGCGGCCGTATTAGACCTGAGCTGTCCGTCTGTCCGTCTGTCCGCTAGCCGTCCGCCTGTCCCCCCCCCCCCGCCGCTCTAAGAAGCCGCCGCTGCCCTCCGACATGTACGCGCTGAAATATTAATCTGGAAGAATGGGCTCCCAGCACGGCGGCGTGAACGGGATTTTATTTGTACCCCTGATTCCATTAAAAGAGAGTAAACAAAGCGCTGCCCTGCCATGATTATTCTACCCCCTGCCTCTCCTCCTCGCTCCCCCTCGCCCCCTCCCTGCCTCTCCGTCTCTCCCTCTCTCCCTTTCAGCTTCGGCTGCCTCAAAGCCCGCGGCGCTGCTTGAGTGTACAGCGCCGTGTCCGTGTGCGTATGAGAAAGGGAGAGAGAGGTAGAGAGGGAGTGAGAGAGAGAGAGAGAGAGAGAGAGAGAGAGAGAGAGAGAGAGAAATATAGAAAGAGAGCGAGGGAGACGTCAGAAAAAGGGAGAGAGAGAGAGAAGGAGAGCGAGGGAGTGGAAGAGGTGGGGGTGGCGGCCCACCGAGTAGGGTCCTCTCCTTCTCTTTATCGTGCACGGCGACAGCGAATTACCCTTTTCCCCGGCTTATCACCTGAAGCCACAAACGACCCCCCGCCCGCCCCCACCGCGAGGAACAGAGAGACGGCCGCGCCGTCCCGGCTCTGTCCCCCGCGTGTGAAGTCATCATGACCTATTACTGCAGCGAGGCTACATCGCCACGGTAACCAGGGAGGAGGAACAGTAATCCTGTCATTGCTCACCGCTGAGGCCCGGAGACCCTCCGTCCCAGCCCCGCGTCGGCCCCACTGACCTCCTTTCTGGAGGACGTTAATGAAATGGGAGAGAGAGAGAGAGAGAGAGAGAGAGAGAGAGAGAGAGAGAGAGAGGGAGAGAGAGAGAGTGAGAGAGAGAGAGGGACAGAGAGAGTGGATTTAATCACAGATATTCATATTTATATATGACAATCGGTAAGGATGCACCAACCTTCCGAGTGTGCAGGGGAGAGAGAGAGAGAGAGAGAGAGAGAGAGAGAGAGAGAGAGAGAGAGAGAGAGAGAGAGAGAGAGAGAATATCTCCCCCTTGCACCGCTCTGTTTTGACGTTATACCTCAGCACCAGCTTCCTGTCCCCAGTGTTCCTGCCACGTAACCACCCCCACCCCCTCCCCCCCTGTCAGCTCTGCCGGTGCACTGGGTTTCGGCTAAAGGGTAAACGCAGCTCATGGCGGAGCGAGCTACCTCCCCCCCACCGGACCGGCCCCCCAGGCCCACCGTATGACCTGGGCCCCCCGACCGCTCGCCTCTCGTCTCCACGTCTGGTTGAGAGAACCGGCTGACCCCGGGCCAGCCAAACAAGAGCGTGGAGCGAGGGGAGCGAGGACGGCACGGAGGCACCTCGCGGTGCGGGTCAGGAGATCAGCCGGTGGCAGAGCGGTGTTTTTGCTGTGTATAATAGCCGCCCCCACAGAAATGTCGGACATTTCATGAGCTTGTTGTTGCGCTAATGCCACTGAGAGGACTCGCACAACATTGATACACGTTGCAACTTTCCCCATTACAGTTGGTTAGTCCGCCGGAGTTTCGCCGTTATGGGGGAGTGGGTTCAACGGAAAGGCCACTGGCTACGAGCACGCAAGCTCAGCCGCGTGTGTAGCTTCGTGTGTCTGAACAGATGTGGGTCCTTCACAGGCTGCCGGCGGGTGGTGCCTGTGTGTGTGTGTGTGTGTGTGTGTGTGTGTGTGTGTGTGTGCGACGGTGTCAGACCGAACGGCATCGTTGGGAGCGTGGCCTGGCCATGTGCTTTGGAGGGCCTGTCATGGCCTGTTGACGTGCTGGGATGCAGGAGGGCCCCGCAGGCTCCAGAGCCACCAACTGGATCAGGGGGCCAAGCCTTCTGACTGGCCTGGCCAGCCTGAGAGCCTGCCAACCAGAGACTGGCACACACACACGCACACACACACACGCACACACACACACACACACACACACACACACACACACACACACACACACACACACACACACACACACACACACACACACACACACACACACACAAACACACGTTGCCAAACGCACAGTTGCAGCTACAATAATATGTGGACAATTACACAGCACATGTGGTGATATCATTGGAGGTAGCAGTCTATGCACGCACACTCAAACACACAAACACACACACACACACACCTCGTGTCTACATGGAGAGTACACTGTGTGCCACCACGGTGCTTACACAGATGCGATTGTTTCGGCAGACCCGTAGCCTGGATTTGTAAAAAAGAAATTGCAACACAATTGTCCACTGCAAACAGGGGGAAATGTTTCCTTGTTGTGAGCCAGGTGCAGGCCCTGCAAATTATACATGACCACGGCCTGTATTGATCCTGCCGTGTTTTCCTTTGTCTGATAGAGAATTGTTAGACTCCGCTGAGCTCTCTCAACACTGTTCGGTAAACAGGGAGATGACGGCAGCTGCTGAAAAGTTATCCGATGTGCCAAAAAGGGCATCGTTTTTCCTTTCTTTCACCACAACATTGTTTCAGTGCAGAACAAAAAAAAAGCCACATTTCAAAAATAAAAAGGTTGCTGTTCGGGTCCAACGCGACACAGCGATGATCTTTTCTCGGCTTCTGAAAACGTCTTTTCAGCCGACGTGTTGTTGTCGTCCATTCTCAATGTTTCGATTATCTGCCCTCGCGAGAGTCATACCCCACAAATCAATCTTACCGTCATGGACGGCAGATATTTTTGAACCGTGCATTTTTCTCTGACCTCCTCCCTCAACATACAGCCAGTGTCTCTATCCGGCCGAGTCCAAAGGGGACCATCTAAAGGCTTTGGGAAAAAGTGCTGCGAAGTCCAGCTCAAATTAGCCGGGGTACGGCTTCGGTGGGCGCAGGGCTCACTGCAGGCAGGCCTTTTTTTGCTTATCGGAACCGCGGGGACGTGGCGGGAATGATTAGCCGGGCTAACAATGCTTCGAGTACCTCCCTCATCCCGGCCGTTCCCAGTCTCCCTAACTCGCCGCCTCTGCGAGCGGTCTAAAGGGTAAGCCTATCCAGAGGCTATGTTTGAGTGGATGGGAGTCGGCAAGAAACAAGAGCTCGGAAAAGGATTTTGTCATTTAAAACAAATTGGTTTGGAAGGAATCAAACGAGCCTTTCCTTTTCCCCCTCTCTCTGCTCGTGTGCCCCCCCCCCCCCTTGAGAGACTGGAGATACGAGAAGCCCTGACCGCGGGGCTTACCTCACCGCATGCCTCCGCACACTGCCCCCTGCCTGCCAGAGGCCCTAACAGCAGGCGCTCCCTTGTGTGCCCATTAAGAGGGAGTTGGCGCTCGGAGGGAGTAAATTGGCTGGCTGGGCTTTCAGCAGGCTTAGCCAGCACGCTGGCAAAACATGGCCGGCTGTCCTTGGTGCTCCTCTGCTGGGCAGGAGGCAGGAGCGTAGCCAGGCCAGCCTCCGCAACCCTTCAAAGCCCACAGCGAAAGCTGTTGATGGCAGCAGCTGTTGTCCCCGGGGAGCAGGGGAATGCGAGCGCCCCTGGTCATTAATGGGAGCCAGTGTGCTGGGACCAGCCTGGGCCTTAGACAGCTGGGAGACCTCCGTCACCCTGCCTCCCTCTCTCCCGCCCTCCCTCCCTCCATTCCTCTCTCCCTCCATCCCTGCCTCCATCCCTGCTAGGCAGCCAAGACTCTCCTCACTACCTCTGCGCCTCGCACAGACGGCTGACAAACACTCCTTCCCCTGTGGCTAGAGGGGGGAAGTTAGAGACTGACAGGCTCGTACTTTAGGAGAAAACGACTTTACACTTTTCCCACCGGGGAGGAGGTTGTATTCATAAAACCATGAGGGAGCCGGGGAATAATGGAGGGAGGGCTACTTTCTCTTTCATTATTGCCCTCCAGAAGGGCCTGCATATATGTGTGTGAAGTTTTCAACTTCCAGTTCCTAAGTCCTGCGCTCGTGCTGCAAGTGTTGGCAAAACCATTTGTCTTGTAGCCACAAAATTAAAGGAAATTATGAAACTGTGGCGCTGGGAAAGAGAGAGAAAAAGCGAGGGGAAAAAAAAGTCAAGCCTTGTTCTGGAAGGCATAAATCAGCTGGGGTACACGCGAGGCGTTATAAACGATGTGCTCGGCGCCAACAGCTGCCCTGGTGCCACCCTGCCCGGCATCCTGCTGGCGCCCAAAACGGCTCCGCCGAGCCATTTAGTTCTGTTTTCCACGGGCCGCGCTGGTAACCGGGGAAGCTGGCCTCGGCGAGACGACATCTGACATCTCCGAGGCTGACATTTTGGGGCGTGCAGCTGAGGCGTCCGGGGCCTTGGCTGGGCTGACGGGGGGGGGGGGGGGGGCCTGTGGTACGTCTTTATAAGCGGCGGACATCTGGAGGTGCCCATGTGCTGCCTGGGCCCACGCGGCCATTGGCTCTCGTCACAATAGTACTAGTTGCCCCCCGGCCTTCGCTGGGCCAGCGGTATTTCCAGACAGGGCGCTGGAGGAATGCATTTTTGCTGTGTTCTACGGGGTACCGTCCTCCTCCTCCTCCTCCTCCTCCTCCTCCCATCGGCTGTAAGGCCCCGGCGCCGTTTCTCTCCCTTTCTCTCCTCTTCCCTCTGGCTTTGCATGCATTGTTAAATTAGACCGATGGCAGCGCCCTGACCATTACTCACCGAATCGCCTGGCTAATTTGTGTGCTCTCGCAAGTACAAAGATGTCAAGCCGGAGCCGCGCGCTTACCTTGGCGTCCCCCGGGACTATTAATCCTTTGGCTGGTGTCGTCGTCGCCGCGCGGGCTCACCTGGCGCCAGGCGCTGCCAGGAAACTGCTGCTCGGGCCTTTTCCCCCTCTATTTACTGTGTGTCCCCGTCAGCTCCGCTTTCATCACCCCAGAAATGTGATTGTAGTGGAGGAGCAAAACAACTCTGAAGGCATACTTTCTTCAGAGAGATAAATCGAGTGTGTATTTGGTGTGTGTGTGTGTATATGTGTGTGTCTGTGTGTGTGTGTGTGTGTGTGTATTTGTGTGTGTGTGTGTGTGATGCAAAATAGAGGACTGCAGCGAGGGAGCAAAAATATATATATATATATTATATAGACACGATGAAAAGGAAAAGAGAAAAGTTTGCCTGGATTTGTCATGGTGACCTTCAGAAGAATACTTTTGTTTTTCATGGCTACACACATTTGAGATAAGCTCCGGTGACGCACAAGTCTTAAATCAACTCCACACAGTCGATCGAGGATAGAACATCTTTTAACGTTTTGGCGGAGATAAAACATGTGAATCATGATTACCTCTGGACATGCGTTGTGAGCGCTCTCTTGGAGAACAAAACACCCCCTGGTTGAACGCGTCAGCCCAGAGTGGGGTAACCCCGGCGACCCGCTCCGCACGCTGAGGTGGAGAGGCCATGGGCGTCGAGTGAAGACCATTGTTCATTTGAATTCCTAGTCCACGCATGCAATTACGAGCGGCTAACAAGACTGACAATTATGAGAACAAAATCAGCCCCAGCTGGATAACCAACGCGACTTCCCCAATGAAAAGGTGGGCATGATCTTACTAATTAAGCCGGGGCTGGAGCATTCACCATCAAACAATTACACTGCTTGGAAAGAATATAATGAATTTGGTTTGCATTGAGATTGCTTATTAATGGAAGCTTCAATCAATGGGACAGGAGGCATGACCCTTGCTGCTTAAAGGTGAAATTGTAGCAACAACGCATCATAATTTAGCGGCGCCATTAACAGCATGATCAGCATTCAGGGGCGCAGCTTCGGCAGAGTGACATTGATTTGCATGCGGTCCAAGTTGGGGAGGTTGACATGGATAGACTCCTTTCCAGTGTAACTACAGCTTCATTGGAGGCCGGTAAGGAGCGGGCGAACGAGAGAGGAGGAGAATGGAAGAAAGGAGAGAGGGGCGCAGGGGGCTGCTTGGTTGAGAGGAGCTGGAGGTGGACTGTAGATTACTGTTGCAATTTCAGGAGAGAATGCCGCTGATAATGATCCCGGATGTTCTCGGGAAAGGTCAGCCGAAATTGCAACAAGCGTAATTAGTAGCTTATCAATAATGCATCCCAGGGTTCAGTGGGTGTGCAGAGTAGCAGGCGAGGATAACCAGCAAGCTCATCTCTTGACATTTATTAACATAAAAACACCTATAGCTACGCCATGCAGGGGGAACAGCCGGCGCCATTAATATGCTGATCCTCCACAACCAACTCCACTAGAGCAAGTGCCAGGCATCGCTGGAAAAACTTCAAGGGTCTCATCGATCACAGAGTCAATTACTATCGATCAAGGGCTCAAAAAGAATCTGAGGCAATAGGAGAGCAGGCCAAAGAAATGTGAGATAAAATTATGTTTTGCATAAAACATGCTAAAAACATTTGCAATTTATGCGGCGCTACGTCTCCGTCTCACGCAATCAGTGGCTAATTATCTTTTCATGAAATACATTACCTCAAGCACCATCGAGGTCTAGACGCACGCTCTCCATAGTGCCGGCAACTTCTGAATGTCATGAGTTCCGCATGAGAAGAGACATGAACCCTGGTGGGAGGGAAACAGTGCGAGGTAAACCTTCGTCAAAGAAGAGGTTTCGGGTGTCAGTGGTAGTGGCACCTCACTCCAACTCCTCTGCCTCTTCATTTGTCAAGCTTAATCCCATTGGCTACACCGACACCCTACACCCCCCCCCCCCCACCCCAAACATTGGCTGGTTTGAGCTCCTAATGTTGCCGTGTTGACACAGGCACGGAGTGTTGTAGCTCACTTCAGTGCGGATTGATGTTTACCCATGATTACGTGACCATTACGTGAGATTGCATCACAGCGTGATCAAACCATTTGCCTCTCAGATCTCTCTCAATCAACCCGATTTCTAGTTTCTTCTGTCGTATTGCACGTTCGGATAGGAATGTGTGCCACATCACTCTCGGCCATGGGCAAGGACGACGACTTTGAAAGACTTCAATCTCGAGTGCCGAAAGTGAAATATTCAACCAGAAAAAGAAAACTTGGACATCTTGCATAATTCATTGGAAATGTTCCGAGTCATATCTGACTCACTAATACGGACTTTAAGATTTAGACAGACGCTGCGCCTCTCCCCCTCCAGCTCCCTCCTACGCGCCTCCTCGAGCGGAGGCGGGGAGGCGGAAGGGCGCCGCTCTCCAGATCAACCCCGGCATCCTTCGCTCCGGAGAACCTTGAGTGTGCGAGACGGGGGGAGTAGGAGCCGCCGCGCTGGAGGAGCCTGAGTGGGGCCCGGGGACTCGTGTGCGGCGGCTCCCCCGTGGCTGCCGGCAGAGCCTGTTTGTCTGCGCGGCCGAGGTTGATGGTGTTGGTGGGGGGTACCCGGAGTGGTTGATGCGCGAATCCCAGGGCTCGGGCCCCAGCCTGTTGATAAGTCGCGCCGCGCGGACGGAGGAGAGGAAGCAGGGGGAGCGAGATGAATGTGATTGGATTGCCGGCCGAGCGCAGCCGCTCCCATCTGTCTCGGAGTGTGCCGTCCCATCTCGCAGGCGGCGGGAGGTAATTGGGTTCATTGTTCTCGCCACAGGATCCCCCGGATTGAAAGCTTCATTATCTGGATAACCATGAATGTAAATGAGCCGCACGTATGCAGCCGGATAATGGGAAAAAATAGATCATGGCTCGCCCTAAACCAACCAAACAACACCCCACCCCAGCCCCTTCTCGCGCACCACCCTCTTGACACCTTTTTTCAATCTACACCCCCGCCCCCCCCCCCCCCCCCCCCCGACACATTCATACACAAACCCACACACACCAACACAGTAGCAGAAAGACAAATACACCCAGTGTTTTCCTCAGCCACAGCGAATGCCTCTTAAAAGCCTTGTTGTGCTCCAGGCAGACCATACACAGTGGGACGGGGGGAGCTGTCTCTGTTACCACGGGGCAGGGTAGGGGGGGAGGGAGGGGCTACCGACAAGTTCTCCCCTGAAGGCCGGACGCCACGTGTTAATCTTTTATGGTGCCGGATTCGCAGGACTCTGTGACAATGCTGCAACGAGCTGCGAGCCGGGCTGCCTATGTAAGCATATTCGCATGAGTAGACGGCACTCCCATACTATCGGAAGAGCCTCCACGCTCTGTGGAGTGAGAAGGGCCAGCAGGACAACAATACGCCCCGGCGTGACTTGAATTATTCATGCTGAGGAAAACCCAGAGTACATCAGTAAACCCGGGCACAGCCGTGTGTAATTAGGTGGAGTTTTGGGGCCCGGGTGGGAGGCAGTGCCTGCCGACAGCCAGGTCGCTGCTGATGAGCGCCGGCGCAGAGACGGGGGCCGGGCCCTGGCCAGGCGAGGGTTAAAGGAGCTGCCTGGGTAAATAAACAGGAGGACACAGAGGAGCGCCCCACTCTCAGATCCTCTGGCAAATCCATCAATTAGCCGCAGATGTGATCTGCATAGGAGATTACCGCAATTTAAGCACGTCGGGAAAAACGGCCTAATCCGGTCTCTGATGGGCGCTCCGATTTTCAATTTGCTCTCCAACAGGAAGCATGGGGGGCGGGGGGGGATCTGGGATTTGGGAATGGCGTCAGGAGAAGCAGCGGCGCCGCACTTAAAATCAGGCGCCGCCTCCCTGAGGAATCGTTACGCGCCACTCTTTTCACTCCAGGTAGACGTGCGGTTCCGCGTGATAGCATTGCCGAAGTCAAAGTCGACCCCTTTAACACCCCCACACGTTCTCTCCGCTCCCTAACACAAAAAAAAAGCTTTTCGGCGAGCCCTCCAAAGTCAGGTGGCGATGCGCGCTGGTCACCAGGCGAGCGGCGCGGAGACGAGTCGTGCTGGCGGAGGAGCCCCGCGGTGCCAGGGCCCGATTCACGGGGCCGTGCTGGGCTGCCGCGCCGGCCGCAGGGCTTTTGTCAGATTGTGTTTGTGCTCCTGAAGGACATTTCGCCTCCGGAAGGTTTGGGAGCGAATGGAGTGAAGTCCTTTCTCCAGCAGAGACCGTCAATCACTCCACATTTGTTCTCCTCCCGCGCGGTGACCTCTCCCCGGCCGGGCGGACAATGGCGCCCTGGAAAACCGCAGATGAGTTTGAGTCAAACCAAGGACTCGACTAATACGCTCGGCATGCCAATATCTCTGAAAGCCACAGAGAAATAAAGAAAGGCAGGGCTAGACAAGGGCCCGGACAATAGAAGCAGAGAGTGCTTATAGAAGAACAGGTACAGAAAGCCATCAAAGAACAAATAGTTTCTTTGAGGTCTCCAGCGTTCATGGCGTGATACTGGTATTTTCCGCTCCTGCAATATGTTTGTTTGTGGCTTTAACCTCGGAAGACGAGGGTTCTCTCTCCATCAGAGGGCTGGAGTCTGTCTGGCTGCGTGGCTAATGTCATGACTTGGGTCTGGCAGATGGCAGGAACAGTTAGGGATCTCATTAGACCAGCCAAGCGTCTATGCTTCGTTGCAAATCCTTTCATTAAAGTACCGTGGCTGGAATGCGGCGCCCGATATTGCTCAAAGACAAGAGAGGGAAGGGAGCCTTGTATGTGTGTGATAACAAATACTGACATGCTAACCAGATTCAAATAAGGCATGCGTCTAATTTAAAAAAGCGAAAAGCACGGGTAATGCGTTTGTGTACAAGTCGTGTAGCGGTGTGGTAATGTTTATGGATGCGGGATGTGGGAAGCCTCTTTGCTGAGCATAGCAAACAGGATTGGGATAGTCATGGAGCCCATTTTGTTCCATTTGCTTTATAATTAGCTGATCAGTCAAATGTATTCATGAGAAGTGTTGACGGGCTAGCATGGAGGCAGGGCTGGATGGCTGGGGAATCGCAAAGTGCCTCCGTGTTTGTGATGATTTTGTTTGTATTATCTGTGATGGCCCAAAAGCTCAATGGACCATACGGTATACTAAACAGACGAGCAGCAAAGCTGCTTGGCATCCCGACGTCAATCAATATTAATGCTCTCTTGGTTTTAAAAGAACCTGACAAATGAAACTTTTATTTATGGTCAGTAACATAACGGTAATCATAGGCAGCGGTCTTATTAATAAAGGGGGGAGCCACTAAGTGGTTGCCTGGCAGCACTCAGTGTGGGGGAGGAGGAGGGCCATCCCATAGAGACATCAGACTATCCACAGCCCTATTCTCTCCACCTATTGTGCCCGCTTGACACCGCTGCCAAGCCTAATGCCACCGGCCTCGGCAATCTCCCGGCCCATTTCGCCCACAGAGATAAATGCAGGGTAATTATAGACTATTTTCCCCCAAATTGCGTAATTAAATGTTCTTTTCTTGTTTTTGCATGTATGTCATAACGCTATTTGCTGTAATCATTTCCCTTAAGGAAAGGGTGTCAGTGTGGAGATGAGCTCCTTCTTTCTGGTGTCTTATCTTCCATGGCCTGTCTCCTGCTTACTGGCTTCTTCATCAATGCAGATTCTCTACCATTTTTTCCTGCCGTGTCCTTCCCTCGGTCCCCCCAGTAAATGACAGCTCCAGAGTAGTTTCTAAAACACATTGTTGTTAAAGTAGTCTTCACCTCAGGACTTATTGTCAGAAAATACACCTTTTCTCAGCTCGGAAACTTCTGGCCCTAGACAAACCCAAATCAAACGGCAGGTTTGATCTTTCAAAGCGGCAAGCACCCTCTGCCGCCTTTGCCCTGGCAGGCTTGGATTGAATTCCGTTGTTGTGAGCGTTACTGATCAACACCTAAGGAAAGCAATCGGCCGGTCTATTATGCACAGCAATTTCTCCCTGCTACCTCTGGTGATGGGAGAGCGCCGAGGGTTCCCACCGCTCTCTGTTCGCCGGGCGATTCGTCGGGACGAGGAGCCAAACTATTTACACCAGCCTTAGAACTAGCTGTAGCCCCGGGCCACAAAATACTTGAAAATAAGCTCCTGGTCTCTTTGATGTGCGGTGCACCAAATTGAAAGGCATTTCAAGTGCTGCTGCCTTTGAGCCAAGGACGAGTATAAATTGTCTCCTGCCATTGGGATGGATGAGGTGGAGATGTGGGGGGGGGGGGGGGGGGTTAAGTAAAAATCAAGACGTACAATATTTTCCTTCTGATAGGTACATTACCATAAAGTGCACCTCATACCCTGGGTGACAACAGTAATCCCAGCAGTGTTTTTAGAGACTGGCTTTCCGAGTGGGGCTGTTGCGCCAGTGCTTTGTTGCCCGGTTGCGCGCGGACGCAATAGGCTGGGGAGGCACGTCGCGGCCCGAAAACGTGTTTATTTTATGTACGAGACAGACGTGGCGTTTCTCCAGCACGCTCGGCTCTACTTACCCGCTCTAATATGATGGAGGAAAAGTGTTTTGGAGCCAATTAAGTGCGCGCTTTATAACATCTGCCTCCTCGCACCGCTTGCGTTTAAACGCCTTTCTATTGGCGGACGCATGTCGTGCCAGGCAATCTGGCCGCCGTTGTTCCCGCTCAGCCGCTCTTTGTCGACGCCGAGGGCGGCTTCACCCGCGCCGGCCCTCGTTAGGCCTCTCACGGCTGAAAGGGGTCGGGGGAGCAGTGCCGGGGGGGCCGCGCCAGACCTACCTGTGCATGCTCAAGTGCGGAGGCGAGAACGTGCGGTAGCATATGGAACGCTGCGGAGTGAAGGGTCGGGAAGGGTCGACCCAGCGAAAAAGGCCTTTCTGTGGGCTCCGAGGAGGGAAACAACTGCACGATCAGCGTGCGAGTGTGACGGGAACATATGGATGGTGTGAAGCGTATGCATTGAGGAGTGTCATTGACGTGTGAGCTGGTAGGGATTGGTCGGATTGACACTCGGCTCGGCTCCTTGTGTGGTGAGCGTGCCTGAGGTAGATAGAGCAATGTTAGGAAAACAGGAAGCCACCGAGATGTAGCATGACTCCTGTGACTCCTGAGAATCCCGGGGGGGGGGGTCTGATGAGCAGCCATATCTGAAAAGGCCTCCGTTTCCGAATGGGATGGTTACTAAACCGCGGTGACCAGGCTTTTAAAGTCTGTGTGTGCCTCGGTTAAAAAAAAAGGGACTCCGAATGGATAGGAAAAAGGAACGTTTCACAATCCCTGGACCTTGAAAGCTTTCCTTTCGCTTCAAGACGGGAGGAAAAGTAAATGCGGAGACTTTCACGCTTCAGAAGCTATTTGGCCTTTTCTGTGCTGTGACCACCGTGTCGCCAGCACCCCTCCCTCTCGCCCTCCCTCTATTTTCCTCCCCAGACACTTTGGTAGCAAAGGTCCCCTGACTCTGACCGCTGCACAGACAGCAGATGGTTGAAAACCATGTTTGAAGATAAAAGCCGAGTGGAGCCATGTTCTGTGTTTTGACAGGAGCATATGGGCCATTGTGAGATTGTGGGTGTTCTATGTTCGCAGAGAAAGTCCAGGTTCAGGCTCTTTCATCCGACGGGACCTTGAAACATGTACATACACATGCGAGGGAGGTCAAAGGGGCCTCACGATTCTGCAGGACCACGTTTAACCAGTCAGCACATGCGAGTTGGACAGCTATTATTTCAGCATTCATGGGGGAGGAATCTTTATATTGGCCAAAATACCCATTACAGATTTCTACCACATTCATATATGGATTTATTTATTCTAAAGGCGAGAGCCTGGCCTGTTTTTATCGTTATTCTGTTTTTATTTGGATTCATTAGCTTGGCGTATCAGTCCAGCCACACATTGATTTGAGGGGCTGTGAGTGTAAACACACTGGGAGTGAATACAGAGTGGGAGTATGGGGATGGTTTAGATCAAAGGAAATGGATCAGCCCTTACGCCTACTGTTTTATCTGTGTTTCCACGTAGCAAAGTGAGTCTGGAGTGATAAGGACACATGCAGGGCCAGAACATGAAAGTAACATGCCAAAGATAATATGATTTTTAATTAATAAATGAATACATGGAATTATAGATCAACGCGAGCCTTGGCCCTGTCAAGAAACGTCTGGTTTTATCTGTGGCTTTCTTGATTTTTCTTTTTTCAACTTGTCTCATTTTTGCCTCCCCCTGCCCTAAAAAAACACGGTGTAAACAGCAGCCCCCCCTTGTCTCCATGTTCCAAAGCGGACAGGAAGTAGGGATGTCATCGGGCGACTTTCCTGATTGGCTGAGGGGTTGGAGGTGACGCTGTAATGGGCCCCGAGGACGAGGCCCCAGTCAGCCGGTGCCATGGAGACAGGCCTCCCTCTCTCCCCCCCCCCGTCTCCCCTTCCATCAGCGCCGTTCTCTTTGAAACTGCAGAGAGTGGCCGTGCAGGTGTAATCCCAGCCCCGCTCCTTTTGTTGGAGGCCCTCTCGTTCAGAGGAGCCACCTGTGTTAATCACCGGCGACACCACTGATCAAGGGTTTAATTTACGCTCAGGGAGGCGGTGCGTGTCACCATCCCACAGGCGGGATTGTCCTCTCCACACTGCCCGTGAGGGATAGACTTTGCCTTGACAAAATAAGGGTGCTGCCATCCTCCCGAATCCGCTTCCCCCGGCAGCATTGATTCCCGCAGTTACTGCAGGTCAGTCGAAGGAAATTGAATTGGAACAGGTAGGAAACCAGGGTCTATTATTTCTTTTTCTGGTGGCATTTTTTTTTTTTGCTCCCTCCCCCCCTCCCGCCACATTTTCAACAGACAGTGGAGAAACTAATGGGAATAGCAGTTACTGTCAGGGCACACTTAAATGACTACTCTGACTTTGGCTTTCCTAATAACGTCGTCCTCCAATGCGAAAGGTTACGTTCACCCCTGTGGTTTTAGAGCATATCGTTATGCATTTATGAAGGCCTATTCTTTATCCTCACTCGTCCGCCTTCTCTCCCCTCCTTTGCTCCTGGGGTTAGCACTGTTTCGGCGCAGACAAAGAACATTGGGTTATATCTGGCTGGCATAGCATGCTGTGATATTTTGCCTCTGGGATAGGGGTGAGGTATTAGCGTAGCGGCGGGGTAAGGGAGGTCGAGAGATAGGTGGGTGTTATCTGGGTATCTGGGTGGAAAGGGCACAGGGGTTATGTATGGCGGCTGCTGTTGTTGCTATGAAAGTTTCATGACGGGAACAGCTCTCCTCGGGCTGCCTCTGAATCTGAATGTACTCTATGAGCAGTCATGACAGGACAAGCTAGCGCTAGATACAGCAGATGAAGAGGCTCAATCATTTGTTGAAGCGTTATGTACCTTATGACAAGATGATAAGATAAATATTTCAATGTCAACGTTTACTGCTTACGTCTGAACGTGTTTGGTTCAAACGGCTGTTTATTGTATATTTTTGCTAGGGACAATTATCTCAGTTTCTCAGATTTATGTATTTTTCGTAATCCTGCTTAAAAGTGTAACTTACTAGAGTAAGTGTTTGATGAAAGTCTTGAGTTTACAAAACCGCATTTTGTCCTAGTCTGATAAGAGTGTGTTTTTAAAACAAAACGGGCACATTCTCTTTTCCCATGGGCTGATGGATTAAACAGTAAAGCACTTTATAATTTAATTACAATACACAGCGAAATGCTTGTCTGGTGCTGACAAACTAAAATGTTGGCCCAGTTGTTATTACTTCATAGAAGAGTTATCTAAGTGACATTGGTTGAATTTTTTGGAACAATGCGACTTTCCCAAAAGCCCAAAATATATCCCGCTGCATTTGAGCTTTTCTTTTATAAGCAACTACCTTTTTAATATTTTATGAAGAAACATTTTAAAATGCAAAGGTCAGACACATGACTTACTCTAAAACTTGACATCTGAATCAATATTTATTTTTTGTCGCTAGGTAATGAAACGTTGAATTCCTAATGTTAGATATGTTATTAATGCACCGAGCGCTTGTAGATAACAGCAGAGGACATCATTGACATGATCACCTGATGTCTCTTGTACATAAGGTTAGCAAATCCTGTGAATAGGTCCTATTGGCATCTCCTATGATATGATCTGGATGCTCACGCAGAGCTTGATTGTATTTTTATGAGATTTCGGTACATAGTCATTTTCCGACAATGACTGAACTCTGATCGGCTGTTTTCAACAGAATTTGTAGCGTGTGGAGCTGAGCTCGGTAACTTAGCAACAGTAACTATGGGAATGGGACCCTGTCGAGAGGTCAATGCGACGGCCTCCACTTGGCCCCTTTGTGCTAGAGGACTCAAATAGATTTTTCATTATCTGCAAACTGCCACAGCCACGTCTACCAGGAAACATAAATACAATGAAATGAACGTAAACATAATGTCCAACAGCACTCCTGTCTATAAAGCTGTTCTGGCAAACCAAGTGGTAGATAAACTGGGTGGCAAATATCCAAACTTGGCATCTCATTGAACGGAATTTAGAGCGCAATGAACGAGCGGTTGGCTTTGTGGTTCACTTTAGCGACGCGAAACAGTGTGAGCAGGTGCAGCGACATGGATCCCGTAATGTAAAAAAACCCTTTGCTACATTTCAACTCGCCTTCTCCTACCGTAGCAGCCAATCATCAAACCACCAAGCTCTCCTCTCCAACGGCCCTCTCCCTCTTCTACCCCTCCCTCTGCATGTATCCCATCCCCCACCTCTGGCTCCTCTGCACCACCTCCTCTTCCCATTGGTCCTTAGCAGTCACTCCTTCCCCCTTCCCCCGGCCCCCTGCTGCCTCTGTGTGTTTCACGGAGGGCTCCAGACTCCACGAGGCCAACTCTCCAGGGACCCCGCCTTGACGGCATGTGTACAGTGACTAATCAGCTAGCGAGCGACTGCCCTGTCGAGGTGACGCGTTGACTCGACTCATTTGAGATGATCCCTCGCATTAAGGCGGACGCCGCCTGTTGATACATGGAACGTGTGCAGCCCAGTCGTTCGGGGTGGGGAGCGAACACGGGTAGGAGGGGTTACGGGTGTGACGGACAGCCGACAGAGCTGGATTCAAACCAGGGTGTTCTGCCAAGGAGCATGTAGCCACCGACACACAAACGCCCGCGCCCCGACCGCTATATGCACGGTTGTGGATCCTATGCACAGGCACGCACGACACGCAGTCACAAACAAGTCATGGATTAATGTAAAAGGGCAGGCCTGCCGGGGCGTTGGCTCCTAAAAGTTCATACTTCTAAGAGGTTTACCGTTTTAAATCCTATTTCTGCGCTGATGCCTAACCTTTCCCCTCCAAAGCTGCGTAATGTGTCCTGTCAACGCCCCCCCCCCCCCTGTCAGATTACTGTTGTCGGACAGCGCGGGAGGGAAAAGGACAGGGCGCGTTTGTTTTCGGTAACACGAGAGCCGTGACGGGCCCGCCTGACACTGGGCATTCAGGAGCCAGCGGGGGTGTGTGCACAAACAAAGGCCGGGCCGACAGACGTGCTCCCTCCCGGCTTCCTGTCGCAGCGCGTCCACTCGACAACGCCACCACTTCAGCACCTTCAACAGTCCCCCTATAGCCCCCGACCGTCAGCGTTGGAGCCTGTGAATGCGCGCTGCCTCTGCAGGCGTCTTAAAGTCCCAGGGTTGCCTCACGGTTGCATCATCTTGACTGTATGCCGAAGGGACTCTGGCCAGGTAATGGGAGAGAAAGGAGCGGAGGGCTTCGTCGCCAGGCTGGCGAGACGGCGCAAGGCTCCTCCATCACCCCCAAATGAATTGATTCACCGGGAGATCTCCTGGCTGCTCTCAGATTAAAGCCTGCTCATTAGAACGCGGCACCGGCGCTGGGATGTGAAGGTGTGTGTGTGTGTGTGTGTGTGCGTGCGTGTGTGTGTGTGTGTGTGCCAGTGAGCGGCGCTGACCGCGGGGAGGGACAGAAGCCTCTGTAGGGGTGTCCCGCTAGAAGACGGTGGCTCGCGGTTTTTTAGTTCTCCCCTAATGCATTTTTCAGCCTTGCCTCACCCATCTTTTCATACTAGTTTGCTTTGCCCCTCTCCTCTCAGCTTACGTACGGGCCGTGCTGACACGATGCGTCCCCCTGTCCTCGCACATAAACCCCCCTCCCAGAGCCTAGTGTTCTGGAGCCGGGGCAAGGCCATGTAGCCGCCGAGCCCGTGTGTTTTGGCGGCGTCGTAAAGTGCGGGCACGCCTGCCCCTTTCGCTGTCGCTTCCCCCCTCTCTCTCTCTCTCTCTCTCTCTCTCTCTCTCTCTCTCTCTCTCTCTCTCTCTCTCTCTCTCTCTCTCTCTCTCTCTCTCTCTCTCTCTCTCTCTCTCACCGTGCGTTCCCATTCGCCACAGTCAACGGCCGCAGAGAGAGGGCACGGGAGATTCATTTGGAATGCGACCCGCTGCACGGACAAGACGGTCTCGGGCTATTCGGAGAGGCGGAATTCAACTTTCATGTGGTTTTGGCCCCAGATCAGCGGACAGGGTGAGATGCCTTCTGTTGTAAAGGTCAGAGGGAATTAGAAAGCTTATTGGTTGTCAGCGCGAGAGCCGCAGACAATCTCCACCTCCGCCGCCGCCGCCGCCTGGAAGTTGTGCAGGAAACGTCTAAGCCGCTCCCTCTCCATATTGCTTATTAACCCGACAGCCACAAACTCATTTATTGTTTTATGGAGACAGATGCGTCAAATCTGCGAATGCATATTGTGTTTCCCGGGAAAGACAGCTGTACGGCTCCACGTCTTCCTCCGCAGCGGGAAGCCTTACACTGTGCGGGAGACAACCGGGAAGCAGCCGAGCTGGATCTGAGGATCTGAGGAAGGGGGGGGGGGGGGGGGGGACGTCACCGACCCTGGCGAACACAGCCCACCCTTCTCCTCCTCGGGATGTTGGGCTCAATATATAGATAGTCATTGCATTCGACATCGAGCCCAAACGATCTGGAAATGAAAACAAATGGGGTTGTCAAGATGGTGGTGGTGGTGGTGGGGGGGGAGAAGGTAAGGTGAGGTGAGGTGCTGAGGAATCAGTGCAGGCCGTCCTTCTGCTGTTTCTTTGTGTGTGTGGGAGGGGGGGGGGGGGGCGAATGAAGAGATAAAGAAAGAGGAGAGGAGGGGGGGGGTGATGAGGAGGAGCACGCTGGTCGTCCTTCAGCTTCTCCCTCTAATCCATCTTTAATAGGAGCTCAGGGTCGTGTTGGTGTGCAGCACTGGGCCCTGGGTGCTCCGCCCTTACTTGTTAGCCCCACCACCCCAACACCCCCACCCCCTAGATAAAGGCGGCAAAACAGGGTTAGGCCCATTGGGAACATTGGGAAGAGGCTAATGTGTGTGGGGTTGGAGCGGGTGGTCTTGATACGATTATGGCCTGCAGAGTACCATGTTTCTCCGTTGGTCAGGTGCTGCAGAACAGCATTTTAAAACGAGTAGATTGCAGGCGAAGATAGCAAGCGAAGCCAGCAAGCGAAAAATGGCTCTGCACTGGCTCCAAATGGAGAATGGTTTTGCACCAAATCGCCGTATCGTGTAGCCGAAGTTAAGAATGTGGACGTGCCCCAAAAAAAAATTATAAATACATCAGCGACATGCTTTAGGACTTATGTATTTATTTACCACATACAGCAGTTTCCCCTCTCATAACTGTTAACACTGCAGTTTCTGCCAGCATGAAGGTGTCCTGGCTTGAACCGCGCTGCACGGCGTGGCACTAACGCTACCGGAGATTAGCGAATGAATATGGATTAGCGGGCCCGTCCAAAAAGGAAAGGGCCGGCTGCGTGGCCCTACGCAGAGAATGGGAATATCCACCTTCGCCAAGGTCTCCTCGGGGTCGCGGAGGGGAGAGCTGGGGTGACGCTGCCTCGCCCACCGCACTCCCACTCCGGGCCCAGGACGGCTGACACGCAGGGTGGCCTATAAGCCCCTTTCATCCGCCGCCAGGAAAGTCATCCGCCAGCTCAGTCGCTCTCCCACACAAAGCTGCCGAGAGATAGGCCTCCCTCGGCCGCACCCTCCCCCCCCCCCCCCCCCCCCGTGCTGACATGGAGCACGGCCCGGCCCTGACTCCCTCCCTCTCTCTCTCTCTCCCTCTCTCTCTGTCTCTCTCTCTCTCCTTCTCTCTCTGTCTCTCTCTCTCTCTCTCTCTCTCTCTCTCTCTCTCTCTCTCTCACCCTCTCTCTCTCACCCTCTCTCTCTCGCTCCCTCCCTCGCTCCTCGGCCCCTCATTGTTCTCATTATCGCCGCTGCCTCAGACGAGCCGCGGAATATTTCAGTTTTTATCGCCGTTCCCTTTTCCGCGCTGCTCTCCCGTTATCCGGCGGGCTATCTCTCCGTTTCGCCGGGGGTTGGTCAGGGCCTTCCCCCGAGCGGGCCTCTCTGTATATCGCTCTCCTCGCCTCTCAATCTATCGGCAGTGCAATTTCCCCTCCCCCCTCCTTCTCTCCACGTCCTTCATCTCTGAGCACATGGCTTCTGTTCCCCCGCGTACGAGCGGGCTGGTCCGTATCGCTCCGTGGCTGTGGCGCGGGGTGAAGAGGTCAGAGGAAATTGGCCGTTCCGCGCGCTCGACAAGGCGGCGTGGGGGGTGCGCGGGGTGGAACAGCCCGCCTGCTTTGTTGTCTAATGACGTTTAGTTGTCTTGTGCTGCAGTCAATCTTTTGTCCTTTCCGCTGGAAGGGAAAAAGTTAATTACATGGAAACAACCACTGCATGAAGGTAGCTCATTAGCCGTCCAAGATCATCACACGGTAAGACGAGAGAGAGAGAGGGAGGGAGAGAGAGAGAAGAGGATACCATGTGATAGAGAGATGGAGATAAGGAGAGCAAAGACAAACGCAGATAGGGAAATTTGCATCAAAGAAGTATACGCCGGCGAGATAGATGGAAAGAGCAATACAGAAAGAAGAAAGAAAACAGAAAACAAGACACAAGGAGGAACAGGGATCTCATTGCTCCTTTAAGAAAGAGAGATAGAGAGCAAAACAGGCCCTGCGCGTGCAGCATGCGTGTGCTTGTGTGTGCGTGCGCGCGCGTGTGTGTGCGCGCGCGAGCGTGTGTGTGTGTGCGGAGAGGGCCGGTCAGGGGGGGGTGTGCCCGGCTCCACTCTCATGAATCAGTGTCAGTCGAGCGATGAGGAAATAATTAAGAAACAGGCTGGAGCGCTGTTAAATACTGCCAAAGGTAAAGCCCCCCGATACTGTAGTGAAAAATGGAGCCGGGGACCACGTAGAAAAACGTCTGTAAATGGAATGAGAGAAGAAAGGAAGAAGAGGGGGAGGGGGTAGAAAATCCATATCATAACTGATGCCAGAATGCCCTTCCACTGGCATTATGAAGGCAGACAATATAAATAGCACTGCAATATAGTAAATGTTTATATACAGTATGTATAGACGTTGCACAGCACTTTGAGGATTTATGTCCCTGCTGTAATACATTGAAGCCAGCGGGGCCGCCAGTCATATTTCACCTTTGTTATCGTATTGAGTGTAAATTTGCCGAGACGTGTGTGGAGGAGGATAAAATGTTTTACGCAATTTCTCCCCCTATTCTCTTCTCCTGGGCCGTCCTGAGGTGTGTGTGTGTGTGTGGGGGGGGGGGGGCCGTCGACCCACGGTGGCCAGGGGAGGAGACCAGACGGAGCCGCCGCTTCAGAGGGTTAAACGTGGTACAGATGTAGTACAGTCAGGCTGGGCCACACTGGTCACCGCAGGAACTGTTCCAGGGCCTCCTGCGGACCGACTTGTCGCCCGGCCATGAGCCCGTACCTTCACACACCGTGGGCGGGCAGCTGATCAGTGACCAGTGGCTCTCCCCTGATGTGGGGGAGCCTTCCAGGACAGCGTTTCAGCTCCTGTCCTCCTGCGACCCCGGCCGGGCTGACAAACAAGGCGGAGGCCGTGATGAGGCTGGCTGATCTCCGGCTCCCTGCTCCCAGCGCTCCGCCCGGGATGATGCAACAGTCACCAACCGGCGCTACCCGCTCCACCCAGTCCCGCTTGTTTGCTCGGAGGAAGTGTTTTTTAACGGCCTCTTGGCGTATACATGTGTACGCGTGTTTCCTTATGTGCGTTCCTGTGTGTGTGTGTGTGTGCTTTACGGTATGCGTTTTCTTTGACCGTGTCGAAGGCGTGTGTGTAGGAGCGCGTGTGTGTAGGAGCGCCACGCTCTAATCCATCCCAGAGGAGTGTTTAGTGAGGGATGTGCTGCCACCGCTATCCAGAGGCCGCGCCGTTCATACTGATGGCTTATATAGATCCCTATAGGGAGGGAGCAGCCTTGACACGGAGATGATGAAAGAGTGGAACCGAATCCAGTCGCCTTCACGCTCGGGGGCCGGAATTAGGATGCAGGTCCTGGCAGAGCGGGGTGGAGGATAGGGGGGGGGGGGGGTAACGTAGGGGCGCTCTCCGGAATGGAGCGGGCGGCGTGCAGCGGGGCCGTGTAAAGCTCTTCTTTCCCCAACGTTTGCTGCCTGGTAGCGAGCCGGGCAGGCCCTAATAAGCGGCATGTGACACAACGGTTAGAAAAGACTCCAAAGCCACTGCAGACGCTGCTCCCCCATTTATAATTTAGCCAGGAAGCAGCACTTCAAACCGGCGAGCTGGACGACCGTCCGAACGGGTTCTGTCAGAAGTGGGCCCCTCGCTGTGGGGAGTGCAATAGGTGGCCATTGTCTAGTGGACAATAACACACCACATACAGGAGGAATTATTCAGGAGTGATTTCTCAAAGCAGCCCCCCCCCCCAGGTCTCTGATCCTGCTCCAGTAGCCAATCAGGGGGGAGGATACACGCTCCCTCTAAACCCCAATACCCCCCGCCCCCACCCCCACCCCACCTCCCATTTCAGACTTTACCCAGCCAGATTCCTATATGTAATAAATTGGATTAGATTCCAGTGGCTAAGCACTGCGATCTCCTAGGGTTAATTAATTTGGGTCTATTCCGTCGGTGGAGCACATGCTGACACAGCCATTGTGTTGCCTCCTTCCTCCACTGTGAGGGAGCATAATGGCTGCCAGGGGAGACGGGTTTGGTATCCCATGTGCCACCGGCCTGCGTCTTTGAACCCCACCGTCAGGGCGGCATGTCGGGAACCCCTGGGTCCTGACTCCCACCGTCCGGAGCCTCCTGTCTCCTCCTCAAATTAGCCCCCCCAGGCACGGGCTCTCACAGCTCCCTGCTCGCCTGGACGCAATCTTGTTTCGGTTATTAATATATTCATCTGTTTGTTCTGCCGTTGGTGGTGGTTCGTCGTTGTGTTCTTATCTCTGGAGCTGACGGTCACATTTACACCACCGCTCAGCAGGCAGATGGAGGAATGACCCCGCTTGGACTCCCCCCCTCCCCCCCCCCATCCTCCTACCCGCGCTCCTCCTCCTCTCCTCTCCTCTCCTCGCGCTCCTCCAAACTCCAACGAGACATGACTGACAGCCCGCTGTATAAGTAGTTGTCATAGCAACCGACTCCTCTCTCTGACAGGAGCTTTCTCTCTGTGGCACGCACCCTCTCGCGCTCTCTCTCTCGCTCTCTCTCTCTCTCTCTCTCCCTCGCTGTCCCTCTCTCCGCCCCTGACAATGACTTACCAACTCCGGTGGCACACCTCTTTCATGCAGCCAAGCTTATCGAGGAACGCAGGACTGTATGCAGGCCAACAGACAGTGTAGCCCTGGGCACTGTTTTACAATTTACATACAGAGGTTTTTCATTTCTCTCTCTCCCTCTCTCTCTCTCCCTCCATCTTTCTCTCTCTCTCTCTCTCTCTCTCTCTCTCTCTCTCTCTCTCTCTCTCTCTCTCTCTCTTTCTCCTCACTCTCTCTCTCTCTCTCTCCCTATCTCTATCTCTCTCCTCCTTCTCTATTTCTTCCTTTTTCTCCCCTCAGAAGGACAGAATGTAAAACTGGGGCGAGCAGCTCAGAGATGTTTTTTAGAGCACGTGGATGATCGATGGGTCGTATGGTTTTGCGTATGAATAATCGATTCGATAAGCACGCTCATTGTGCTGCTTTTAATTAATTGAATAACGCTTTTTTCAGATAAAGCACATTTGAATTTATATTTGCTTAAGGATTCCTGTGGAAGGGCAGCTATTGATTAGCGAGATAGCAAATAGGCCCAGTAACCTTCAGGCTCGCTAACCAGCCAACACATTCCCAATTCATTATTCCGGCCTTTCGGCTTCCAATGCATTTATTCCAAACAGGCGCCCTGCCTATCAACTCGGAGCCGATTGAACGTGAACGCTCGATGTTTTCAGGACAACAGTTATGTGTGGTTAGGATGCGCTGCCGTGGAAACCTGACGGAGGCCTGTGCTTGATGAAAACAAATCAAGATGCCCAATGTACTCGCTCTCATCGTGTAATGTGCGGTAGGACGGCGAGCGCATTTGTGCTTTGGGGACAGAAAACAGTCTCTAATAACTGTTCTTTTAAGACAAGCAAAAGAACGGGAGAATATTACCTTCGATATGGAAGCATGGCGGTTCAATTGTGGATATATTTGCATTCTGGTATATATTCAATTATGGTATATTTGTGTATATTTGGATTTGCTCTTGTTAAGCTAACTTGCAAGCCTAAACTGAACAAGTGTATGGTGCAGAACTATGATAATAGCTTGGTCAACGCACCTACATCATTGAGAATATCGTTCGTATTGGCGTTGGAACATCTCAGACTTCGTTGAGTTGGATTCAATTAGGTTGTAGCAACAAGGACAGGGCACGCAGAGTATTTCTCAGAACGGCAACTCAGCCTCACAACAGGAGGTTGGAGGAGGAGTTGTGAGGAGGAGGTTGTGGGACATTGTATTAAGCGTTCGCGAGGCCCCTGCACTAATCCACAGAGCGCCGTGGAAAGCATTAAGGCAGTCGATACGCTGTGGCTCTGAAGATGGCGGTTTACCCGCAGTACGTGTGCTCTCGTTGTGTGGGG
>JAPMUY010010945.1:70000-72500 GCA_026901105.3 Galaxias olidus | reverse complement strand
AAATGTAATCTTTATATTTTGGTTAATCAATTACCCGAATTTTTTTTTTCATAATATTTGAATATTGATAGTAGAGAGGCCACACCAAGGGCAGCCAATCGCTGGCTGGGCTGGTGAAGGACAAGATGAAGAGGAAGGTGCCATTCTGTTGTTGTCTCCCTACCGGGGAGAGCTCCTCATTGGTTAGTCATTCAGTGCTCTCAACGAGCTGGGCCCTAATGGGGTGCTAGTGGCCACCAGGCTTTATGGAGACCGGGGTACTTTTACATCTAGCCAGCCAGTCAGCCAGCCAGCCAGCCAAACAGTCAGCCTGCCAGCCCGTCAAACTGACTCGGGGTATGTCACGTAAGATAGCCCCGGAATGCAGAGCAGAAGAGAGAGAGAACAACATCTAAATTCCTCCCCAGGTCCAGAGGGAGCTGTGGCAGCCCGCGGGCCTCACCTTCAGAGGCAGAGCCCTGGACACCGCTGGCATGTCCCTGAGCGGCCGACACAGACGCTGATTGACACGTCCTCCTCCTCCTCTCCAGCGCCGAGACAGGCGAGGGGATGGGGGGGGGGGGGGGGTGGAGAGCGTGACAGGGGCCAGGGCAGAGTGAAGTATCTCAGTCATCCCCCCCCACACACACACACCCCTCCGCAGCATAGGGCCCCTAACCAGTCCCCCCCCAACCCCCCTGCCCTCTTTCTGCCTCAGCCCCATCTTCCCCAGGCGAGGCCTCTTCTGCCACTCCGCCGCCATTATTGACAATCTCACATCAATTTCAGGGAGCCTCTTATAGCACCTGACGCACAACCTTTCTCCACTGTCAGATCAGAGTCATATTTGGGCCTTTTATAGGGATCGATAGGGCCGTTTCGGGGGGGAAAGGGGGGCGGGGAGGGCGGAGCGCGGGGAAAGGTCAGGTGTGGCGCTAAATCATTTGAAGATTCTTAATGAATGGTGTGTGGCAGACACACCTGCTGGGTTCATTATGGCGCTGCAGAGCGAGGGGGGGGGGGGGGGAGATGGGAGTGCCGGGAGTGGAGGGGAGAGAGCGAGAGCGAGAGAGAGAGGGTAAGGAGGGAGGGAGGGAGTACTGGAAAGTGCAACACTTTAAAGAACACCTTGTTCAAGGTCAATACCGGCTTACTGGTGCCCATGCCAATCTCAGCCCCCCGTTTGAAACAATCACGCCATGCAGGTTCTCTGACCTTCCGCTGAGTGCGTGAACCAAGGTTACCGCCGAGCAACGACCAAGCCCAAGAAATAGGAACGCCGTACGAGCGTTCATGTCCCGCACTGCACACCGACGCTGCCCTACGGCGCTTTTCCAACGTCTCCGCAACGCGGACGGAAGGCTCCGAGCGGTTGTATCCGAGTGGAGGGCAGTTGGAAACCTTTTCTCTGGCGTTGCCGCCGGTTTCCTTCCTCGTGCGCCGTCTGTGAGCAGGGCCGACGCGATAGTGTCAATGAGACTAATGTCCGATAATGTGCCGTCCAAAATGTCATAAAACGTGACGGCTGTTGTTCATTAAGAGGAGCTTGCTAATATTGACGTTTACGGCCGGCCTAATCGAATTGAACGGCGCTCGCGAAAAAAAAAAGAACCACACAAAGAGGCCGCTGGCATTTGCTCACACATGCATAATGGACTTGTTATGTTAACTGTTTATGATTGCCTATTTTATTCAGTGCAACGCGTTGGAGGGCGGAGGTTCTCGTGATATCAGTCGGATTTCTATGGTTTTCATTTAGCTGTAGAAATAGAGCAAGCAAATCAATAACACTAAAACTACGGCTTTCAACTTTGATAATCACGTACTGGGGGGAAAAAATTGAATATCGCGCCTGATAAAAACCGAAGGGTGCCGTATTCACACACATTCCCAAACTGAAGCTAACCGTGTCCACCGTGTCCACGCTGACCTCAGTCCCCCCCCCCCCCCCCCCACGCGCTGCACTGCTGCTCCACGCTGCTGCTGCTGATGTTTTGACTTTGCTGACTGACCTGCGGAGGTGCTACAGAGGAGGGGTTAAGTGTGCGTGCCCTCTCTCCTCAGAACGGCTCCGATTCTCTCCCCCCCCAGGGCGCCTCGTCCAGCCTGGTGGTGAAGTTCGCCGACACGGACAAGGAGCGCACCATCCGTCGCATGCAGCAGATGGTGGGCCAGTTTGGCATCTTCAACCCGGCCATCGCCCTGCCCTTCAGCACCTACAGCACCTACGCACACGCCGTGAGTGGGCCGAGCTTCACACACACACCACACCACGCACACACACACACACACACACACACCCCTACACACACACCACACCACAACAACCTAGCCGTTGGTCATGTGTTGAGTTGCTCCCTACTTTGACGTTGCCTCTTTGTAACACCCCCCTCTTATAACCCCTCCCTCTCTCCCTTACACCAACCCAACCCATCACGGCCCTGCAGCCCGTCAGCACCTTCAGCACGTACACACAGACGGTGAGTGACTACTACAGCAAACCCCCCCGCCACCGCCACCG